>JASJOG010000002.1:5170000-5460000 GCA_030142905.1 Heliopora coerulea
TCTGAAATAGAATTGAAACACTGCACATCCTCTCATGGATGGCGTTAAGTTGGCGCTAGAATATCTACTGCACTTCGATTGGATAAAACTCGCCACCAATCCCTGTGGACTCGATAGCTCAACAGGTAGAGCGGCAGACGGGTATCCCGAAGGTGCGAGTTCAAATCCCGCTCGAGTCAATATTTTTCAGTTGACTTCGGCAGTGTCAGATTATCATGAAAAGTTTTTCTTCACATATATCTCTGAGGATGATTCTGAAATATAAACGGTTATGTTTCAATGCATAATATTTTTATGAGACGTTTGAATTTCGCTTAGCAAGCAGTCAGTCAATCTTGAACATAAATGTACATTTCCAAACCTGCGCAAGTTTGTCCATCACCAACATACCCATCTTTGCAGGTACAATTATAGGTTCCAGGACCTGTGTCTGTGCATCTGGCAAACGTGTGACAGTCGTCTCTTTCAGAGCCACATATTCTAATTGCTAGAAAACACCAATATGCCATGGTTAGGTCACTGCAAAGCCAGTTGCACTGCGAAATATGCCGATCGCTGTGATCAAGATCGCCTTGGGCTGAATAAATTGCTAAATCTGTCAATGTGTATTCAACACTTCAAAAACTCATTGATAATTCATGAGGGAAATACAGAATAAAATCACAACCGGGTCGTGTCGTTATATGTGATAAAGACACGCTTACTTTCTTTATTGGAATTATTATAACATAATTCGCTGCTACTTAATAATCGGATGGCGCTCGCGGCCAACTGCGCTAGCGGACGGCCGAATAATTATTGTTTTGGCGCCAAGCAGAGGAGGATTCATTGTTAGTGTTCGAAGATAGTAGGTGAGCTAAAATGTTTCACCTACTTACGATCGAAAGTTGAGTTGAAGTATTAAAGCATTGAAAAATCTAGAAGAACAGAATTCAAGTTCGAACACCAACACAGTGAAACATTTTACCAATTTAAGTTGCCAGTCAACAGTGGATCACCTCTAGCTGCCAGTCAACAGGTGAGCGAATATTACATTGTCCTAGCAGGTCTCGTTCAAGCTGCCAGTCGACAAGAATTAGTTTACATCGTCAGCCAAAGTTATACTGTTCGTCAACTTTGGAACAGTTCCTGTTGCCAGTCAACCTTATACTGTTTGATCTGTTATTTACTCGAAGTTGTCAGTCAACATTAAAACAGATCTTGTTGCCAGCCAACATTACATTGCCTTATCCATTACTGTATAACTTGCCAGTCAATAAAACAATTCTACTTAACTGTTATGAATACGAGTATGAGTGTAGAAGAGAAGAGGGAGAGAAGTAAAGCTAAACAGCAGGCACAACTGCCCCCCGAAAACTCACAAGTGCAGTGTCCAGGGAAGAGAGTTTTGAACCCTTAAAGGCCCTAATGATAGAACTAGACAACAACTATGACACTTTTTGTGAAATAAATGAAATATATGAAACTATAGTGTTGGATAATGAGAATGAGAAGCATCGTGTAGTCAATGGAGAAGATATTCCTACATACAGGGTAAATGTTATGAAGAAGCTAGAAATATATTTGTCCAAGCAAAAACAATTTTTCATCGAGTCACTGAGGCACGAACATCCTTAGTTGAAAGAAGCATGATACAAACTCAGGTTAGTTCTGTTCTGCCAGTCTCAACTGCGATTTCATCTGTCATGTCATCTGTTCAGTCAGCGAGTGTATCTTCAGCTGCCAGTGTTTCCCACTACACAAATTTACTAGTTACAGTGACTACCTCACTAGCTAGTCCAGTTACATCATTGCCCCAATGGTCACCAAATGAAGTCTTGCATAATGGAATATTGTCCATTCACCCACCGACCAGTAACCCTATCTATTCACAGTCAACTATACCTATGTTTACACAATCTATGACTGCTCTAACTGCTCAAGTTTCTAATGTGACCACCAGCCTAAGATTTAGCACCTACCTCAGTGGTTATGGTACCTCAGTCCCAGGAATGAACTTTCCCCTTCCTCACCTTCCACATAGCACTTGGTTTTCAGGGCAAAATTATATACACAGATTTACACCCTCCACAAATTCTGATGAACGACAGAAGAAATTATCCCTGCCTACGTTCTCTGGTCTTAGGAAGGATTGGCCAGAATTTAAGGCTATATGGAAACAATTGGCTTAGAGTACTTACACAAATAAAACAGCCTTAGCTCACAAACTGAAAAGATCAGTGAAGGGTGAAGCAAGTCAACGAATAAGATCTGTGTATGTTACAAGACCGGAGGCCTATGAGACAATGTGGAAGAAGTTGAAAGCCTACTATGATGACACAAGTGCAACAGTACAAGCAGCGCTGGAAGATCTGCAAAAGCTTAAACCTGTCTCGGGAGGGGATTACAGGGCACTGGTTGAGTTTGTGGATGTGGTGGAGTCGTCTTACAGTCAGCATGAAGAGCTAAACCAGTTGAACACTGTCACAACGAGGGACTTAATTTTATAAATGGACTCTTGTCAAACCATTTGAAGGTCGAGTGGACTCGTAAGTATCATGGTATGAGCGAGTTGGAGAAAATTCAGCCATTCAAATCTTTTATGAGACTGCTGGAACGTGAGAGAAGCAGTGTCAAGATTAGCTGAGAACCAACCAAAAAAGAAGAGAATACCTAACCCACCCAGAGGAAGTGATCATCGTGGTAAGAGTTCGACAAATCACGGATCCAGTCAGAACACCAGACAGTTTTATCAGTGTGCCGTTCGTAGAAAAGACTCGATAAAACACTCTACATCCAAATGTAGGGAATTCGAAAAACTACCCATAACTGGCACCGGTGGCAAATACGAAGTCCTAAAGCAAGTGAAGGCCTGTTTCATTTGTTTTGGAGATCACATGAAACAAAGATGTCCCAATAAGAAACCGTGTTCGTCATGCGGAAGTGAGGGACATCATCTCCTCTTAGGCCAGTCCACAAAAGAAAAGGAGACTTGGAATCGGTCAATCATTGCCAGGTTGAAACCTCATGACATGCCTCACAGGGAGCGGGCCTTGCAGTTTATCCCATTCAGCAAGCGAAGGTGTACGGTAATGGAAAGGATGTGACAATATTCTTCGATGGAGGTTCAAACACTAATTATATAACCCACAAGACAGCTGACAGAATTAAGGCAAAAAAGCTGAACAAATTCACACTTGATGTGACAACCATGGGAAATGTAGTGAGAACTTACGACATTCGTCAACATCAATTCTCGTTGAGAACGACCGCTGGCAAGAAAGTCACAATCACGGCCTTTGGTATGAATAAAATCACTGGTCCCGTCAGTAAGTTGGACATTAACGCTTTATCAGAACTGTTCCCAGACTATGATCAAGATTCTTTGCAGAGAAAAACTAATCATGTAGACATTCTACTTGGTTGTGATTATTTTGGATTACACCCTAAGCATGAAGAAGCAAAGTGTGGTAAGAATCTGAGTGTTATAAGTGGAGAGTTTGAAGTCTGTCTTCAAGGGTCTCATCCTGTTCTTGAAGATGAAACTGTGCGCGACTCGAATCTCATCAAGACAATTCATGATGTAAGAAGCAAGCAGAGAGTCTATCACATTCGTCTCGACAATCACCAAGAATTTGAACCGTCACGTGTTGATTCCACGGAGTTGTTTGACGTAGGCAAGAACTTGAAGCCCTTGGAGCAGCATTGTCATCGGTTCTTGTAGCGAGATTTACAGACGGAACGTCACCCAAGTGTGTACGTCATGACCCGCGTCAACATGGGGGGTTCGCCAGCACCAGCTATCTGCACTGAAGCCATATATAAGACAGCGGATTTGTTTAAGAGCGACAGTCCAGAAGCTGCCAACCCCTTGAAAAGATCAAGTTAAGTAGACAATTTGATCAACTCAAAATCAAGCATGCACTTAGCATTGAAAATTGCTCTCGAAATTGCTGAGAGTATGTTGGAAAAAGGAAGCTTCGCTGCCAAATGTTGGCAGTTCAGTGGAAAATCAAATCCTCGTACAGGCTATGAATTGTGTGAGGAGAACAGGACTCAATTCTACTCTGTTTGTCCCAAACAAACACATGCCAGCATCTTGAAAGGAACTGACGAGAACTTGAGAGTTTTAGGTCTCGGTTGGAACCCCAAGAGAGACGCCATGGTATTCGAAGTGACACTTAACTTCAGCAAGAAGAAGAAAGGAGTACACACCGAACAAAATCTTGAGAAAGCTGACCTGCCTCGAGCGCTATCCCAAATGATGATAAGGAGAAAGGTCCTGAGACAGGTGATGATGATATACGACCTACTCGGATTTGTATGCCCTTACAGATTGCTGGGAAAGATGTATCTGCGAGAAACCTGGTTGCGAAAGCTTGACAGGGACGAACACCTCCCCTGTGCACTTCGCGGCAAATGGGTCCATTTTTTCTGCGCTCTATTCCAACTACGGCAGCTCAATTTGGAACGCTGTTTACGACCACCTCACTCTGTTAGCCGACCATGGCTCATTGTCTTCAGTGACGAGAGTAACCTCGCTTACGGATTTGCAGCTTACATTAGATGGCAGTTAAAGAGTGGAGATTATTGGTGTCGACTCATCATGGCAAAGTGTCGTATTGCCACGGTGAACAAGCTCTCGACTCCACAGATGGAACTCAATGCTGCTGTGCTGTCCAAGCGGGGAAGAAAGGTCATTGAGAAGGAAATGAGATTCGAATTTGAGAGAGTGCTGCAGATGGTCGACTCCGAGACTGCGTTGAACATGATTAACAAGATTAGCACTCGCTTCATGGTTTACGACGGAGTAAGAATAGGAGAAATTCAGGCTGCAACAAATGGCGATGTCACATGTTGGGCTTGGATGTCAGGTAAGCACAACACAGCAGATTGGCTCACCCGTAGACGCACTCCCGAGCAGTTGAATAAGCGATCGCCTTGGTGGAATGGTTCCCCTATCCTGTATAAGCCTGTGGAAGAGTGGGGTCTCAAGTTGGTCTTCAGAAGGAAGAGCCACTTCCAGGAGAAAAGATTTGCAACACAACCACAACCTCAATAGGTGCCTCTCTCGTGGATTACAAGAGATTCAGCGATATCAATAGAGTTATTTGGGTCGTGGCGAGACTACAGAATATTATCAGAAAGAAGAATATTCATGGAGGGAACACTGAACTCATTTCTCCTCAGTACTTGAAAGAGACCGAGAACTTTGTCGTGAAGGACGTCCAGAAGTCAATTGAGACTGAATTAAAGAAGAATGACGGTATGCCAAAGGTAGTAAGTTTGTCAAGCTGAAGCCAGTTCAAGATGCTAACGGACTGTGAGTTGTCGGAAAACGTCTTACCAGATATAATGCTATGACGGCAGACTCAACATTGCAGAGGCTATTATCTACCTGCCATCCAGCTACTCGCCTTTTTATGGAACGCTTTCACCGAGCAGGACACCGAGGACGCGATGCAACCCTGGCTCGATTCAGAATGCTTTATTGGGTTCCACATGGCAGCAAACTCGCCAGATCAGTCAAACGGAACTGTCAGCTTTGTAAGCGTCGTGAAGCAAAATTTCTGGAGGAGAAGATGGGACTACTACCAAAAGAAAGATTGAAACCATCCCCTGCATTCAACAATGTGATGATTGATCTGTTCGGCCCTTACACAGTCTGAGGAGAAGTCCAGAAGCGTACTAGTGGAAAAGCATATGGAGTAATGTTTACCGATTTGGTGATGAGAGCTGTACCTATTGAAGCAGCGTTTGGATGACACAAGCAACTTCCTGATGGCCCTCAGCAGATGTGCAAGCATTCGTGGAAGGTCGAAGAAAATTTACAGCGATCCTGTTTCCCAGCTTGTGGGTGCAGAAAGGGAACCTAAAGAAGCTTGGCAGAAGGTTGAGTGTGAGTCGTTGCGGAGAAATGCTGCATAAAATCGGATAGACTGGATCTTTGGACCTGTGGATAGCCCTTGGCGTCAGGGAGCAGTGGAGTCAATGATCAGGGCAGTCAGAAGTGCTCGTAAGTATCCAATCTCCTGAATGAGCGACCTATTGGCACGCAGCCAAGTCAGGGTTTGACCCTCAGCATCCTCACATCTAACAGCTTGCTACTGGGTTGAGTCACTGCTTCCAACCCTCTTGAATGGCAACCTTATGGAGGCAGTATTGCTATTCGTTATCACCTTGTTCAGTCGATTCTTGATGAATTTCGGAAACGGGTGGACAGAGCTTTATGCTCCTACTCTATTAATGCAACGGAAGTGGCATACCGTTTGTCGTAACTGGCGTCTTGGAAACGTGGTGATTGTTGCAGACAGGAATGTCTTACGCGGGAATTGCCGGTTGGCAATGGCAAAAGAGGTGTTTCCTGGACAAGATGGCAAAGTGCGAAGGGCTACAGTACAGTACAAGTCGTACCGAACTGGTGAGAACATTCGCGAGTACAGAGGCGCTGAGAACGTCGTGATATCACGAGCAGTACAACGTTTGTTGTTACTTGTCTCTGTGAACATCAAGCCACGGGAAACGGAGGAGGAGTTAAGTGCTCAGGAACATAAGTGATTCGATAAAAAGAATGGACAATATTGTTGATTGACATAGACTGTTTGCCCTGGAATTCCACGTGAACGATGAACAATTTTGATATTAGACATGTTTCGTAGCTCTAAGTTATATCGCAGCGACCCCCCACCCTTCCGGTGTACTGGAAGGGTGGGGGTCGACTGATGGGGGGGCTGCGACTCAATAATCGGATGGCGCCCGCGGTTAACTGTGCCAGCGGATGGGCGAATAATTACTGTTTTGGCGCCAAGTAGAGGAGGATTCGTTGTTAGTGTTCGAAGATAGTAGGTGAGCTAAAATTTTTCACCTACTTACGATCGAAAGTTGAGTTGAAGTATTACAGCATTAAAAAACCTGGAAGGGGATTCAATTTCGAACATCAACACACTTTTCTCCTCTAATTTTTTTGGCTTAGAAAACATTACTTTTCAAATTTTCTTCAGGAATTAAGGGTTCGCTTTTGAAGCCGTTCAAAAAACTCCCTGTACGTGCTTCATCGGATCTAATACACTCGGCTATCGCTACACGTTTTAAATCCGATAAAGCGCCCTGCTCATTTTTTTAAACATTGCATAACAAGATATGCATGTTCATGTACATATGCAAATTGTGTTCAGATTGTGTAAACTCATCGTTATCCACAAATTTTCTTCCAAGGAGATATTTCTTCAGTTTACCAAAATATTAGTAATTACTGTGAAGTAGTACTGATATACGATCTCAGGAAATAAGTAAAATCCCAAAACTTTATTCACAAACCTGTACAAGTTTTGCCATCACCGGTATACCCTTTATTGCACGTGCATGTATATGTTCCAGGACCAGTGTCAGCGCACGTGGCAAATCTGTCACAGTCATCTTGAACACTACCACATATTCTAATTGCTGATAAAATTAAAAATGTTCAACAGTTAGCGTGAAAAATCAGGCAGGCTTATATGTATATAACATGCACAGCACTATACTTGGCCGATGTTTGTTAACCATCAGTGGCTTAGCATTTGGGCAAATGATGATGACGACGATGATGACGACTATGATGATAATAATGATGACGATAGAAACAATAATAAAAGGACTTCCATATCCAAACCCACAAGAGCAACGTACTGAAAACCCGATATTTTACTGGTTCACATGCAGAAGTTCGAGGCCTCTGTTGTGGATGTAACCATCCGAGCGGACTAAGAATTCAAATAGAAGCGATTTGAGAAGTTAGATAACCTAAACCGAGCTCCATCAAGAACTAGAGAGAACGCAGAATGTCAGAACGAAGGTGATTCCGGTGGTCATTCGTGCCTTAAGCTTTATCCCAAAGAAGCTGAAAGTACATTTGGAACAGGTACAAATCAGAGTGAATGTCAACATCTTCCTGGTGTTAGCATTGCTAAAAACCAGATGATATGTAGAAAAAGGTACTCTTTATCTGAATTTGTAAAACTTTAGAGTGAGCAGTATAGCTTTATAAATCACCTAGTTTTCGGTGTGAATATCGTTGTTAATAATAACTTTATGTAAAAACTATATTTAAGGAACAACACTGGATAGGGGTGGGGTTATCACAAACAAAAGTCTAGTTTTTCTCAAGGCTTCAGGGGATTTATCAAAAATCCCTGCAGTGCCTCAACCATTTTGCAGGCGATTGTAGTGCCAGTTACATTGAAACAAGTTTTAGTCTTTCTAGCAATAGTAGATATGGACTTAAATTGTCTATAAAAGGATTAACATCGAAAATAAATATCCCTGAAGAAGACTGACCAGACAATGCTATTGCTTTGATTAAAATCTTTAATAAATCATGAAAAATGGGACAATCAAATCACCAAATGAGTTCGAAGTGGACTAAGGATTGCATACTTTACATCATTCGTACATGTCTCTTGAACGCTATTTGATAGTTCATGGTTCGTTTAATACTTTCTTGCATGCGAGTATCGTAAAAAACAAACTACAATGATTATTTTAGGGCTATTTGTTCTAACTACACTGATCAATCATGTTGCGTCTTTCTTAGACGTCAGTGTCAGACCCGCCAAATTCCCAGCTTGCTGCTTTCGAACGCAATTTAGATTCATGGCTTTTGCAAAAAGGCCTAAGATAGTTCAGCCAAAATTAACTGCAAATGTTTGCAATGGGTTTCTCGCATGAATTATCACCGACACACACATAGTTAACCAGTAATATTTCTACTGATCACACGAACAACTTTTCAACGATTTTCTACAAAAGTAACATAAATGATGGGCCAGGAGTCCTTATCAGAAACAACGCTAAATAACACGTATTCAAGTTGTTTACAGTCACTTAGGATCTGCGACAAAGGGAAAAGTATGAACTAAACCAGCAATAAAGTGAAAAAAAAAAAACCCCACAGAATATCGCCAAGAAGAGCTATAAGATTGATCCTTTTTAATACTATCCATTCAAAAAACCGCCATTTATTAGTATTGGTAATCATACTGTTTCAAATTTAAATTGAAATAAATCAGCATGAGTGTGTTCCTCAGAATGCCTGGAATTGGGAGTTCTTACTATGCGAACACAATTTGGACAATGATAAGTGATAATGACGAATGCTACGTATAGACAGTGATGAACGACGTGATTAAAAAGTAAAACGCAAGGAAAGGGCATCCGACGAAAGGCCTTTGCTCCAAACGTCACTATATCTCCTCCATTACGTTTCGACAGTTCTCCCACACTTTTGGCTTTTCGAACAAATTTTAGGCTCTTTGAAAAACAGAAGAATGGTAAGTTCCACGATGAACGAGAAACCGTATAATTAAATACTTATTAACAGCGAGCGAGGTCTAAACGGGAAAAAATTTGTTTCAGGTTCTCGTACCAAACAAGCGACGAAGGAGCAAAGTCAATGCGAAAAAAACAGAAGGAAGATACTTTCTAGTACAAACCTGGAAAACGCAGTCAATAACAAGTCTATTATATGGCTTTACGTTGGTTTTCTTTCTCATTTTCAATCGGCTTATTGTCGTCGGATGTAGGTTTTTAAATTTCTACGTAACTTGTTTGTTTCATTTCTTGCTTCCACCAATTAAACACTCATTTATCGTATTTTTATACAACTAGCTTTAAACAAAAGCAGTACGAGTGTTCCAGCACATTTTTTGATTCGAAATTTTTAATTGCCGATACTTAATTCTCCTTAAGCTCTTGTAAAATCGGCTCGAAGGTTTTCCCGCCAAAACGTATCGGTCCAGAATAGACATTGTACTGGTGCGGTCCAATATGGTGAAGTCTCGGACCGTTGAGCAACCAATCAGAATGCGTAATTTTTGGACGGACCGGACGATGACCTTGACTATGTAATAATGCCCGTTAATAATGTGCAATAAAAAATCAAGCAAAAGGTGACATACGTGAGTAAAGGAACTCGTTCACCAAAATAATCTGCACAAAACCACGTTCACAGCTTTTGCCTCCATATTTTGTGTGATTTCTACGTATTCCAAATATGGGTAAAAAATAAGGGAGCAGAATACATAGCAAAATCTTTACTAGAAGATATGAATCTGGTTAGCCTATAACGACCTTCTAACCTAACTGCCTAAGTTTAGGGTGAGTTATGTTTTTTTATTTTTTTTATGAAAAGTCATCCAGGTCAGGTTTTAATTTTACTCCTTTACTTTGAATCTGGCCCGTCTTACAAGTTCGTCAACATAAATTGTGACTCGTCGAAATATCCGATGGTTTTCTAAACATTAATGGCATATCTTGCGAGATACAATTTATTTTGTCATGATTTGCTAATTCCGGACGTAGGGTTGCTAGGTTTAGTTTTTGTTTATTTACATTTTAACTCATATCTTTTCATGATTTAGCTTGTTTAATTTTTTTAAGATGTTTTATTTTATTCCACATTTATTTTCGTTAACTTAATTTGGGAGTAAATATTTTTATACCCACCGATAAAATACACATGCACATGAATTTAAAATACTAATATTTTCAAACCTGTGCAAGTTTTTCCATTTCCAGAATATCCTTTATTGCAAGTACATTTATACGTTCCAGGTCCGGTGTCAGTGCACTTGGCAAACTTGTGGCAGTCGTCTTCAGCAGTGCCGCATATCTTTATTTCTAATTAATATAAAAAATATCAAATGACATACGGAAATCTCGAAGCGTTATTCAGTTAGCACTAAGTGAACGTTTCCCTGATGTAGGCTTTTTGCACTTGTCATCATTTTGCATAAGATCTAGATGATAAAACATCTCACGGCTCAACCTTGGCGGTAGCCAGCTAGCCAAATGCAAGTGAACTTTCAGTTTTGGCTGGTGCAATTCTTCCTGTTGCTAGCCGTGACGGCTAATAATATTTGGAAGCAAGTTTCTTTGTTACCTGTAAAATATCATGATAAATTATAGCTGTACAACGAATGGCACGTTTCACGAGAATATCATTGTCTTAGAATGAATCTATACTCGCCTGAAGAGAGTGGATACAAGTGTTTACACCATGCTGTTCAATGGTAACTGCAGCCGCCATTTTGTTTCACATTTTGTTTCCCATTTTATTTTGGGAATAAAAGTGAACACGGTAAAATAATACTTTAAATGGAGAAATTTTTTGCCAAGCAGAAAGAGCCATTTGGATAGTAAAAATCACCACTTTACTAGCTATTAACCTACTGGCGAGAAAAGTTACGTTCGAACCCTTTACCTCCTCCATGAGTCTAGACGAGGAAATCTGTTGAAATTGCCAAGAATTCCACTACTGATTGCGCGCAGCAACCACTAAGTAACACTTGTTTCACACTTCTTATCGGCAACAATACTTTTGTTACATGGTTCATAGGAATTATTGAAAATATGTAAAAGTAATTGGTAAGATATTATTTTTAAAAATTAATATAAAAAACAAACCGAAGGTGTGTTTTGAGGGAAACCAAAACTGCAGTTCCACAAGTGTCTCGTGACCGCCCAGTCCACGAGTAAACTGGAATTGAAATTTTTCAGAGAATCAATTTACAAAGTGTTCCCGCGTATAAACTGATATTGTATCGCTTTCCTTTTCTGAAATTGTCGGCCAGCATACAATCCACTTTTATTGCGCTGGCCAACGTAGGGTTGTCACGTACGTGACTTCAAATGCATATTTTCGGACAAACAAACCAGTCGTGGAACAAAACACTTTTAAGTGAAGACGAAGGATATCCGACTAAATCAACGAACAACTAACAGAAATTTCAATTTAATAGGTGCATGAAAGCATTGCCAGCATTAATTTATCAGTTTCGACTTTTCGCCACCATTTGATTTATATGACATTTTATACCGCTTAATATATTATTGTAGTGTGTTTCAAGCATAAGGTTTAAAAGATGTAGTCTGATGCGAAGGCTCTCTGTTGACGACTCACAAAACTGCAAAACCTCAACCATCTTGTTGTCTACGCGACACGTGTACACACATAATGCACACGTATTAGACTAGTTAACCGGCATATCGGATGATAGTGTTTACCAACGAAACGCTACATTATTTTGCCAATTACGACAAACAATGACTGGTAGCTTACAAGTCATTCGATCATTGCCGATTATTTGAGGAAGGTTTTGTTGAGTCCTTACTCACAAAAACATTGAAAAAGGAATTTGTCCATATCAACTCGCATACTTGATAATCATCGAATGTCTTTTAAGCTGCCAGTGATTGTTATAATTTATTGTAATTGGCAGAATAATACATTAAGTAATAAACTAACTAGTTTAACTTTTTCCCAGCGGCATGAGACTTTCATCTTTTCCTTAAGGTTATCACTTTTGTCTGACTAATGCCAGACGATTTTACTCGTCAAGGTGAGAGTTCCAGCCTTGAAAGAGTTATCACCATGTTTATTAACTCTTCCCCGGTGGCGTAAGACTTCTGTCATCTTACACTGGTTAACGCCAGACGATTTTACTCGCCAAGGGGAGAGCTCCCGCCTTGAAAGAGTTAAACCTGGAAGAAACAGTACATGTTGGTGAAAGTTAATCGTCCACGTTAGTGCATTCTTGAGAAAGACTGTTAATGAAGTATCGACGAGCTGAGCGGCGGCAATCTTTTGAGGCCAAATCGATTATATGGCGGCGAATAGATTATATTATTCATAAAAAACAAAGAACAAAACAAAATGCAGTAACAATCATGAAAAATGATACAAAATTTAAGAACAATAACAGTCGACAAGGTGTTTCCAGTTAGGACATAAAAATTGTTTTAAACGGTCAAGCTTTCCTCGAGATCGGAAATGCTATGGAAATGATGATGTTTCCAATCGACCCGAATTTTGAAAATTCCGAAAGCGAGGAAAGCGTCAATAAATTCATTATACGTGATGTCGTGATCGCGAACCCGTTCTCTCATACCGCTTTGAGGGCTATTAGTAACAATAGTTTTTTGATGCAAAATATCAAAAATATGAAAATTTAATATGTGGCTAATCATTTCATATATGACAACTTCGTCAGTGAAAAGGTTTCAATTCCACATATCCATTTCATATATGAAATTTTCATGTGTGAAACTTTGTGTGAAATTTCCATAAGGAAATCCAACCTCTCCAGGGCAGGTGTCGATCTGCTAGTAGTAGGGTATGCTTTTGGTTTGTTTAGTGCTGGTAGCGTATCTTTCTTCAAACGCAACACGACACTTTTCTTTACATGCTATTAGCTGCAGAAACTTGGGCAAATGTGAGGGATCGTAGACATCCTCGGCAAAATAGACTTATTAGATCCTTGTACAAACTGAAGACTTGAATGCTCCAAGCCTTGCTTCTGTTGAGTTGTTCTGGTGTTTTACCACAAGGAAAAGAGAGGGAACTAATCTGTTGCTCTGACAATTTTTCGCAATCACGATTACAACCACAAACAAAACAATGGATTGTTGTAATTTAATACATGAAGTGTTGTAAACGCTGAAGGTCGTGCAAATGTAAACATCACACATAGCTTGTCTTATAGTTTTGTATTTAAAGACAAAAAACCGCTCATTCTTAAAATTTTATTACAGCCACACCCAGGACGGGGAAAAAAAACTACCAAAAATTTTCAAATGCGCTATATGCGACGCTAATAAAAGGTCTGTAACACAAGGATAACGCGGACATCTCGACGCACGTACTAGCCTTTTCACATAAATATACATAAATATTTGTTAGCCAGCAGAAAAAATGCCGACTACAACAAGCCAAGCAAAGAAGCCGAACAGTTCATCACGTTTGGCTAGATTTATTTTAATATTTCGGCATTAACAACAATCGCAATTTGTGACTATTTACAAGAGCTGGCAATTGCTTTTGTTGCGTCAACCCTGAACCTGAAGTCATCAAATGTATTCTTGAATAAATATGCATATCGGAAATTTCTTCAAGATGGTGGACAACTAAATACATTTCATTGCTTTTGCTCGCTATACACGGACATCTAGGAAAAACAACCACCATATTGAAGACTACTCACATATGTTCTTTCAATATACGGTAGGTTGAAAAATGTTGCTAATGTCCTTTAAGGTCAATATAAGTACGACCGTACTTTTTGCACACTATCATACTCATGTATATTTTTGGATTAAAAAAAAAAATAAGCTGCAGTCTCTTTGTCCGCAGCCATTACTTTCGTTAGTTTGTTTTCAGTTACACCCAGACTAGCATTGTTTCCATGCCGGTTGCCCTCTTTACGAAGATACGCTTACAATTTACATCATAAAATTAAATATTATCCGTACTTTTCTAAGTAAAAATTTTTGAATGAAATTTTCCATCTTCTCTCAATTCCTGATAGTTTCCGCCAAAAATTGCATTCTCAGGACATTTAACCACATCATTAACCTGCTCTTTACTACCTTCACGAGAAAGATCTGTACTTTATATCATTTTAATTTCACATCACCTGACAATGCGATTTACCTGGACAAAATTTTTCAATGAAGTTCTCAACCTTGTCGATTAATTCCTGATAGTTTTCAGCAAAAATTGCGTTCTCGCGAACTTCGACCATATCATTAATCTGCTGTTTGGCTATTTCCTTCGTTAATCCTACACCAACTGCGAACACGTCCATGTCACGGTTAAAGAAAGGCTTCATAGCATCTCTGACGTATAAGTAATCACGTCCTCCCCTCGTCTGTTCACCGTCTGTGATCACCATGAGCATTTTTTTAACCTCTGGATCATCGACACGAAATCCTGATTCCTTAATGGCAACCTCTTTATCGGCTAATGCCAAACCGAAATGGGTTTTCGTCCGACCTCCAGGTAGTGGACCAGGCATAGTTCGTACAACACTGGCAAATTTTCCTGGAGTTTGACTTTCTTTCAATGTAATTCTTTTCTTACCCGCTTCACTGAATGTAACGATAGCAGCTTGACCAATTACTTCCCCATTTTCGTTCCTTTCGCCAACTTTCAGTCTTTCCCCGACAATTTCGAGGAATCTACGCATACTGTTATAATCGCTTGGTCTTATACTTGAAGATCTGTCCAGCACGAAAATGATATCCATCTTTTTGCACTGCTCTTCATCTGGTGGTAAGACTACAGAAAGCGCAAAAGGATTGACGTAACATCGTTTTATTTTATGAGGTTATATCATATGCACACTATATTAATAGTGATAATAATAATAGTAGTAATAACAACAACAACAATAATAATAATAATAATAATAATAATAATAATGGCTATTCCACCAAGTGGCTCTTGCAGTACCATAAAATTTAATATATTACATACATATATTATAATTATAAATATGAAATAATAACACACCAATGGTTACCTATAGAAGGCCGAGAAACCTTAAAGATGAGTTAGTAAGAGGTAAACTTACAGGAGCAATTAATGAAAATAGAGGGATGAAGAGATGTGGAAAGAGAAGATGCCACATTTGTAACCGTGTCAAAGAAGGACGTACATTTCAAGAAAGGGGACGTACTTACCACATAAATTTTTCGTTTGATTGTGATTCGGTGGGATTTGTTTACTTGATAAGGTGTAGAAAATGTCAAAAGATTTATGTGGGGAGTAGTAAGACGTCATTCCGAAAGAAGTTTAGCAATTACAAGAGTAGTTTGAATAGATCTAACAAGGGGCAAAGAGGAATTACTGGTGAGCATTTGTATGCACATTTTTGTGAGCCCAAACATTAAGGTTTGGAAAAAATGCAAATCAAAATAGTTAATAAGGCAGATAGGAGTAATCCTACTGAAAGAGAATGTCAAATCCCACTCAAGCAAAAGTTCAACATAACATATTTTCTCAATAAAACTTCTTTTATCCGAAAATTTTAAAAAACGTTTCGAGGCACAATCCTTTCTTTAGTTACAAGACCAAGACCAGATAAGAGAATCAACCTAAATTTATATTCCATCACGAGTCAATTTGCATTTCAATCTCCATGCTATTAAGTCCTAAAGGAGCAAAACAATTAAGTTTATAAACCCACAAGCCTTCTTTTACTGTAGAATCACTCATGTGTTGGAATATAAATTTAGGTCGATTTCTACTCTACTCTTGATTTTGTAACGGAAGAAGGAAACGTTTTTTAACGTTTTTAAATAAAAAAGTTAAATAAAAAAAATATATGTACATGAATATGCATATGTATATATATATATATATATATATATATATATATATATATACGTGAACGTTTAGGTTTACGAAATGCAAAGAGGGCTCAATAACGCAAAGAAAGAGCAAATGGGACTATATGGGACCAAGATGAAATGGTCCAAATGGGACCAAGATGAAACAGGCTGTAGTGACTTTTTGAGGTAAGCGATATATATATATATATATATATATATATATATATATATATGAATATATATATACAATTATATGCATACTCTATTGACTATATAATCGCCTAAGGTTTTCGCACAGATCGAGCGACGAATATTTCAAGGCAGTAGTTTCGGTAACCGAAAAAGGTATAGATCACATTCCACTCTAACGAATTTTTCCGAGTTGACTATTGCAGTGCACGACTGGAGACAACGAAAATGTTCTCTTTACGTTAATATAATGATAATTACGAAATAATTTATTTAACGAATTAACAACAGCAAACTGCTTAGATCTTCTCAAACTTGACTTCAAGCAAAAAACTAGATGAACAGACGCAAAAATACACGAAGTAAAATATGAAAACAAACAGGTAAAGCTAATAACGCTACCTTGCAAAACAAAAGGTTGGTTAAAAGCGATTAAGACAGAAACCAAAAATCTTGTAATATATTGCTTATTAACTTCGTTTGTTCAGTCTGTACGGCCAGTGCATACCTCGCACTCGGTTAATAACTAATCGATACTGTTAAAGATGAGCGATAAGTAGTCCCAGATAGGGAACTCAAGAAACGACTTTTTTCGCGGTGATGGCAACGTGAGTGACTGAATAGGGCTGGGAAGAGTACGGCGTTGTTCCCGTCAAAATAGGAAAGTTAAGTAAAGCAAAGTGTCCAATTGAAGTGCAACGTCTAAGAAAGTGTTTGAACACCTTTTTCGTTTAAACCGTGTCAAAATTTCGACGTATGGCTAAGTAACGCCTTTTTTGTTCTGAATTTACCGGACAACTTGTCTTGGAAATGGAACCTCAAACATACATTTATCATATTATGTCGGAGTCAAGATGATTTTGTTATATTATATGATACAATTGACAATAGTACTACTTAAAGTTTCGATTTTATCATAACCTGAGCTTGAACTGTCTTTTTTTGAGTTATTTGTTTTACGAAAACTATCCGACGACATAAGTTATTAATTTTGAGTTATTTGTTTTACGAAAACTATCCGACGACATAAGAAAACGAAGAATCTAGTTGAAACTATTTTATGATCATGCCTACTCTAATTGTTCAATAAGGTTGACAACCAACATGATTAGGGAGTTCGGAAAAGAGGAATATATTAAAAGGACTAGTTACTAGTTAGATGCTCGCCGTGCATTGTTGTACGTTTGAGGAAACGCTTTGGGAAACATCGTATCCATGGGATATAAACAGTCGGAAGAAAAGTTTACTTAACTTGGAAGATACAGTATTTGCCCAAAAAATAATATTGTAAAGTAGTTTTAGTGGAAGATGATATTCCTTTAGCAAGATCTAAGCCAGTGGAGCAGTGCTCTAGTGCTTTGTGGCGATACTGAATTGTTGGATTGCTTGCCGTAATGCAAGAACTATTGGAACTGAACCTGCATTGGTGGAAAGGTATTTCATTCAATTACTTCTCTTCGTGCGAGTATCATCGGAAGCGTTCTTTGAAAAGTGTTTTTAGATGGCCTGTGAAGTTTACTCTTTATTTTCACTGTGACCTAGATAACGCAAACGGTAAGTTTTGCCTTAAAACACTCTTGAACTTTTTGGCGTGTTCCATGAAATAAAGCTGGAGTGAAATAAAGTGAGTGACCGAAAGAAATTTCGAATTTCTTAAGTAATCTTTTGTGCTCACTGAGGTGTACTTTTGTACACCTCAAAAAGAGCTGCTTTGCAGCAAAAAGTAATCTTTTGGACTGACGCCGTGGCTGAGGAAATCCAACGAGAGACCGAAACACTACCTGATGTTTTAACATATTTCACTGCTAGTAATCTGTAAGAGGAGGTTTGAGGAGCAGTACGAGGAATGATTTTCAAGCCATCAAATTGTGGAAATGCAGGCAAAATAAAACTTTAACATGATTTTAAAAAGATTGCTAACGAAATTCGAGATTTCTCTCTGTCACGGTGATATTAATCTAAAACGCAACGGACTACTTCATAAGTACACACTTCGGTTTTAGTTTATGAAACGGATAAAAAGTTTCATAAGAATTTCAAAGAAAAACTTATCGTTTGAAACATCTCGGTCATAGTGTAAAAGAGAGAAAAATTAACAAGGACTTTCCAAAAAGTATTTCCAAACAACGCTGCCGATGATACTCCTCCTCCATTAAGGTTCAGTTCCAATGGTTCTTGCATTACGAAGAGGCAATCCTCTTCAGTATCGCCCGTGAGTCACTGTTCAACTGGTTTACCGAATCTTGCTCAAGGAATATCATCTTTCACTAAAACTACTTCATAGTATTACTTTTTGGGCAAATATCTTCCAAGCTAAGTAAACTTTTCGCCCTACTGTTTACTAGATTATCGATATGGCGTCCCCTAAAGCGACCCTTCAAACATACCACAACGCACAGCACGCATCTAACTGGTAACCAGTCCTTTTATCACATAACTTACTTCCGAACTCGCCAATACGAACTTCATTTTCCATAGTGAACAAACATTTGGATTTTTTTCTCAACCAAAGTAACAAAAAAGGGCTAATATCACTAACCACAAAACAAATTAATCAAGAAATGCTCTTTAGAGCCTAAAAAAATGAAGTTTTCATTCCCGTTCTAGAGACAGAGGCAAAACATCATTTCGAAGTTGGCAAAGAAGCTAGACGGGGGATCAAGAAAGCCAACAACGTCATCCAGAAGTGAGAGTGACAACCAGGCGCTATCGCCGTGGACGAAAACGGCATTTCTTGAGTTCCGAGATATTCCTTCTATACAAACACGTGACGGTTTCATACATGACCAAACAAATAGAGAGATTTAGCGTGGAGAGATTTTAAGCATGTACAGCAGCAATGAAAAAATTTCAATTACTTACAATTAAATGGCTGGATATATATCAATTAATATAACATGCCTTCCATACTTTAAAACGTCACACTCTATATGCGTCAAAAGGCAGAAATATTCCCGTACGGACCGAGAAAATGACGTTAACAAGCAATTTATTAGATGGTTTTTGGTTCATTTTCTTTCCCAATTCTTACCAGTGTTTTTCGCGTTCAAATGTTGCTGTTTAACTTGCTATACATCGTAACTGATTTGTTTATGTTTTCCCCGGCTATACATTTTTTGGTTGTTCCTACAAATACTATAGCTTAAATGAAATGAAGAGCTAGTATTTGATTCATTTTATTCTATGGGTTTCTTCAATGTAGACATCTTTCCCCCTTTAACTTTCACTACAAGCAACTCGGACATTATTGCACCAAAACTGCCAGCCCTTTTCTACGGACCCTGCTGCAACCAATAAGTAAGTGTCATTGTACATATAGGGCGGCAAAACAGGCTCACCCATTTAATAATGAATTTTATTGCAAAGGTTTATGCATATCAGAACCTGCACAAGACTTTCCATCTCCAGAATACCCTTCATTGCAAACACATTGATAGGTTCCAGGCCCAGTATTGATGCACGTGGCTCTCTCGTCGCAGTCATCTCTACCAGTGCCACAGATTTTAATCGCTGCAAAACATTTAAATTACATTTAATAAATTTAAATTATAAAGTACATTTAAATTATAGGGTACAGAAACATATTAACATACTATAAAGTACAGAAACATGCCATGTAAAGTATCAATGAATCTGGATTTGCTGCGAGACACAATAGGGAAACCGCAATACAACGCAAATTGTATATGTTGTTGTAAAAACATTTTCAATAAATTCGTGTTGGTCAGCGACTATTTGCCAAAATCTTTGTAAACCCTATAAAATCACTTTTCTATTCATTTGACTGATAACTTTTTCAACATTCATTCAAGAACGTTGTTTGTCAATAAAATTTCAGTTGTTAAAATAAAAATGAGAGATTTGGTTGGCCGATCTGGCAACCAAGGTACATCAACGCAAAGCTTGACTCAAAATAATGCTTCACGAGAGAAGACAAAGAATCCATTTACTCCCTACTACATTAATACCATAATGACCGCCTTTCCTATTGTTCTCAACGGGAGATCTAATCCCTGAATTCCCTCATCAGCATGCATACTTTTACTTATTTTTTTAATAATCAATTAAAGTAATTAATAAATATAGAATAAATATATGTAACTGAAATAATAATATTATTATAATAAATTAATTTTGATAACACGATGCATCATATTTCTAATTAACATGGATAAGTTGACATCAAAAGGGCACTGTTTTGCGTGACAGAATGCATTAACTTAATCAAGTTATACAAGGGTTGGTACCCACCACGAACAATACTAACATCGCAAAAAGAATTTCACACAATATCAATGAAATTTCGTCGGTCATCATGGTATAACGCCCTCGGGACTTCCCCAAACCTCCCTCGGCTTTCAGGGACATTTAATCACTAATTTCCCTCATGTCGTGGTATTACACATAATTTATCATTTTAATCTACTGCCGAAGATCTTATTTGGATACAAAATATTTCTAATACCGACTATCTCTGGATAAAACTTTAATGAACCGATGACGCTACCTAAGCAATAGGAGTAACTGAATGTGTTAACACTTATAAACAAACCTGTACAACTCTTCCCATCTCCAGTGTAGCCTTGATTGCAAGTACATTTATATGTTCCAGAACCAGTGTCAGTGCAAGTGGCAAACCTGTGACAGTCATGTCTTCCACCATCGCATATCTTAAGCGCTAACAAGAAATTAAAAAGACGTCTTGAAATTCTAAATTATCAAAATAAAAATTGGACAATCAAGACTGGTGTAATATAATGGTCCCACTTTAGCACGAACAAAATAGAGTCATCAAAATTTGTAGCAGAAGAACAACTTATTGACACATTCTTTTCGGAATGTAAAGATAATTTTTCTTAAAAACATACGGGAAGCACGATCAGGTAAAGACATAACAATGATACTTGAAAAGCGTCCTCTGACCAGCAAGGACACAAATCCTGAGGGGATGCGAGGACATATCCCCCTACTTTTCGGACAGGGGAGTTACATATATAATTATCCACCACTTTTTGCAAAGTTCGTGAGAACTGAAGCCGAATTTCTGTTCCCTCGGCGCTTATGGTTCCATCTTTACCTTTACGATTTTTTGATATACCCTTTTTCAGCTCCAGTTTTTACCTAGGTATTGTTGGTTCGAATGCATAACAAATTATGAAAATTTTCCAAGTTATTTTACAGTCTGATCGTTCTTCTTTGGACGCCATTTTGTAAGCAATCAGAAATACTTTGTTTAGTCATATTATAACGTCTTTATTGCTGTTTGGCAGAAATGTAAATAGCAAACAAAACATGGCTTCATTTCGATTGAAAAACAAGGTACAAATGTTGTTCCAAAGAAATAATCTCAAAATGCCGGGAAAGGCCTTTCATAAACATTACGTTTCAAAAAAAAAACTTTCGGAGGGAATGCCTCCACATCACTTGGCCGGCTCCGTCCCCCCCTTTTAGGAAGCAATTGTCGCCCTTGCTGAGCAAATTATTTCAATGCCAACTTTCGGCTACTAGAATTGTAGCCTTCAATTACTAGGACTGTAACCTTCAACGGGAAACAGATAATGAAAAACCTGAAGTGGTAAGATATAAAAATATGCGTGAGTGGCGTGATAGACAAATTACAAATATAGCTTACATAAAGTTACAATAAGAAAATCATGCATGCGTTACGACATTGTTGTTAGCGGTGATATTGTTTGCGTAATAGAAACGAATATTGTTGAAATGATATTGCTTAGACAACTCGAAGCTGCATCCTTGACAATATTTGTTTCTAGTCTGCAAACAATGTGACCTCTAACAATAATTTCGTAACGCATGCAAGATTTTTGTTATTGTAGCTATATTTAAGCATTTTATATCTATTACCTCACTCATGCATACCTATATATCTCACCACTTCAGGATTTTTTATTATTTGTCGCCAGTTGAAGGTTCTGGCAACCTAAAGCTCGCACTAAAATAATTTGATCCGAGAAAGCTTCTCAAGAATCATTATTATGAAATTTTTCTTGTTTACTACCTTATCACGAGATCATGATCAACTCTATGTTTCAAATGTAAAGGATACTTAGACAACATCCCTTTACAAACTTGAAGTGCAATCAAAAACATTTCTACCATCAAACGTTTAACAGAACGGCTTTTTAACAACCTACAGGTTTTCGATAAATTTTCTTTAATATTACATATAGTAAAATTTTGCACCATTTCTAGTAGTGGACAGGTACTTAAAAATGGTGCTGTTTGGCTCAGCTTTCTAAAGTCTTGTCCACACGTATACGTTTTCATATGAAAACGCAGCAAAAGTTTTAACGTCCAATCGATCGTTTTTGAAGTTGTTTTCACTTGTCATCCCGTCCACACGTAAACGCAGAAACGATTCGAAAACACTACTGCCTGTCTACTGAGCATGCGTAGTAGGATAGCGCTATGACGACATGATGTCATGGTTTTCGGAAGTATCCGTTTTCGCCATCCACACGAAAACAGTAAGCCGGCGTTTTCCAATCGCTCCACTTTGAAGAGCGTTTTCGGAATCTTCCGTTTTAGACGACTGAAAACGCCGTTAACGTGTGGACGGGAGGCCAAAACGCAGAGAAAAGTATAGGTTTTCATACGAAAACGAATACGTGTGGACGAAGCCTTATTGTGAATATATCACTTGCAGGTAAAGTTCGCCTCACAGCCAGTGGCCAGTCAGGAATAAAGTGGTGTATTACGCTCAGATGCACAACGCAAACTTTATATGTTAAGTCCAAACAGCAAGTCAGTGCATCGATACGAGGTTTATGGTTGGTCAGTTACTATATACTTTTCCGAAAGTTCTTAGTTGTTTTGGAAGGCTTAAATGGCACATTTGCGTACTTTTTTAAATTGGACATTTTTCGTCCTAACCTCAAATATTGACGTCGTATTCCACTATTCCAATTACAGAAATCTTGATGGTCTCAATTTTTCAAAATGAGGCAATTATTGATATTTTGACACAAAACGTCCGTATCAATGAAAATTCAGAACAATAGGATATCCTCCTGCTAAAGTAATCGCTGATTTCGTTTGGAAATCATAGTACATTTTAAGTACATTTTAACAGTGATAGAAGCTGTTGTCACACTGTCGTAAAATATGTTTGAGTAAATGTGAAATAGTGATGAATACAAAGCTGTTTAAAAAAGGACTAGTTTCGACGACATTTTCAATAAAAACTTGAAGAGATCTTCCTTAATACTGTTCCGTATTTTCACACCTGTGCATATCTTTCCATCTCCGGTATACCCATCATTACAAGTACATTTGTAGGTTCCAGGACCAGTGTCACTGCATGTTGCAAGCTTGTCACAGTCGTCTTTTTCAGAGCCACATATTCTAATGGCTGAGGAAAATTAAGAATACAAATCATTTGTTAAAATGTATGCATGAGAACACGCGAATGAACACTTCTGTAAATTAGAGGACATGCAGTGAATGAATGACCTATCCCGCCATGATTGCTGTTATAGTATTCACAGCCAATAACTACAAATCCCAGCTGTCCACCGAATGTATTAAGTTGTACACGAAGTGAAACAAATAACCTTGGGAAAAACTTCCTCATTCCAAGAAATATTTTAAATTATTATTATTATTATTATTATTATTATTATTATTATTATTAAGTCTTTTACAAATGAAGACGCAGCATACGTGTGACTTTACAAGTATTGATAATTAATATTACAAAGGTAAAGGAAGAACTAATTATTAAAATCGTGACAAACCATTATATTTACATCATTATTCATAAAAGTGATTAAAAAGACATCTATTTAAAAAAGATCGTTTAAATCTTTCAGTTGTAACTTTTGGAAGAATAAACGGATGATCTCGATCTCTTAAAATCCTCTGTCTCTTTTCAGGAAGTAGTTCTTGTAAAACATGTTCCGAATCATTTACAATCTTATTAAATAAAATTATATCTCTCTCTTCAATCAGCTCAGACATTTTGAATTTTTTTAACGCATACCCATAACGATGGGCTCGTTTGAAGAACTTATCAATACGCTCTAAATGTTTATTATGTAAGGCAGAACCCCATACTTCAATTCCATAGAGAAATAATGAGATGATAAGTGAGTCGAACAATTTACTAAGGTAATCTCTAGAATAACCATAAGACCTGCATACCCTCAAGATGTACATACGACTACCAGCTTTTGACAATAGATTATCGACATGTAAATCCCAACAACGAGGATCATCTTGAAAGGTAATACCAAGAAGTTTTAACCATTTCTTGTGT
Source organism: Heliopora coerulea (assembly GCA_030142905.1). Lineage (NCBI taxonomy): Eukaryota > Metazoa > Cnidaria > Anthozoa > Scleralcyonacea > Helioporidae > Heliopora > Heliopora coerulea. The sequence goes on from JASJOG010000002.1 coordinate 5,194,596, forward strand.
TCAATACCTACTACGCTGGTGGTAATGGCTACAAAGTTCCACCACTTACGAGCATTTCCTACGTTTTTGAAAGGTTCAGGGACATCCTATTATTGCTGGCCCTATTCTCAATGTTTCTAACTTCAACAGACGCCGAATTACAAGTTGACTTCAAAGGAGCACAGATAGTCATATCGTCCGCAAATTTGACCAGTATGTTATTTTTCGGATCTTGAGGTTTTACATCATTGACCATTAGTGAAAATAAAAAAGGACCGAGGACCGTACCCTGCTGTACACCCTTGTTAATATCAACATATTCGGTTTCAATCCCGTCGACCACAACTCTTTGTCTTCGATTCATTAAGAAACTAATAATCCAATTAATGATGTAAGGATTAAGATTTGTTGATTTAAGTTTTTCACACACAATGTCATGGGGGACAGAATCAAAAGCTTTACTAAAATCGAATGATATAACTCGAACAAAGTCAGCATCTTCGTCTGGCCATTTAAGCCAATAGTACTGACACTTAATAAGGGCAGTTGTTGTATTGGTACCTTCTTTATAGGCAAACTGATCTTTACCTATCAATGAATTGGATTGTAATAAAACCTCTTGTTAAAGACTATTTTTTCAATGAGTCTCATAATATTCGTCAACGATATAGGTCTTAATTGGTTGCAATCAGTCAAAGGTGATTCTTTCGGTATCGGGTTAATATTCGCAATTTTCCACAACAAAGGCACACATTGCTGCTGTATTGCTGCTAATTACAAAGATGTCCTTTGCACGTCCCCCATACCCCACTTCGTTCTGAGATAATAAGACTTCTTTCAAATGTAAATAACACCCTGCATACATCACGTCAGATAATAGGGACCTTACGCGTGGGCAACGTGTTGAACGCCAACCTCAACATAAATTTTGCCGCGACAGGTGCTGCGCATGCGTCATATAAGTTCCGACGTTTCAGCGACGTTCTGTTCAGCAGTAACCAACGTCAAGCTCATGCGTTTGACGTTGTGAGAGAACGTAAAACTCTGGTTGAAGATTTTGAGAACATAACAAAGTAATATAAATATAGTGATCAACGTTTTCCGCCCTTCTATTAACAAAACGTTCAAAACTGAGTTTTAACGTATTTTTATTTTAATCCATTGACAGCTCCAGTTGCATGAAGTGGACACCTGACCACGACGAAATCTTTCTACGAGAAATAATCGTACATACACCATGGACGCATAAACGTGGTTCACCTGAAAAAGGAATAGCATGGGCAAAAATTGCCGAGTCTTTGAACGCATTAGAGTGTATACCATATCGTGTGACGCAGCGGGTCGGTACGAAACAGGTATATCCTTTTGGGAAAAAAGTACAAGTAAAAGGTCCAAGAATTTAAATCCCATGGAATCTCGCCCGAAGAATCTAAAGTTGATAAAGCTATGGAAGATATCATAACACAGTTCAAAGAGGCAGACGTTAAAAATGACAGAACATCAGAGGAGAGGACGGTAAACGGAAGAAATGCGAAACATGGCCATGGAGACCTACAAAGAAACTCAGAAAATAAATGAAAGTTGTGAGCAGCCATTGCGTAAAAAGAAAAAAGCAAGTGGTTCAAATACGATGAATTTCTTGAAAGAGAAGGCAGAAATGGAAATGAAGTTCTCAAACTCACTAACAATTCATTAAGCAAAAGCAAAAGAAATACGTAATTAATCAGTATTTAAAAATCGGAGGAAGATTACAGCTGAATTTTTCCAACTTTCGGCTTGATTTTTGCCTAAAATACTGATTCGTTTGAGAAGCAATCTCAAAAACTCGTTCAGTGTTCTTCCTCCGATTTCTAGATACCTCGAAATTCGTGAAAAAATCTCGGCTTCACCTCGTTCTTCAACTGGTTTCTCGGTATCTAGAAATCGGAAGAACACCAACCCGTGTTTGAAACATTACTTCAAAGCTGAACAGATGGAATTACAACGGCAAGGTATGGACAAGAAATACCAGTTAAAGTCACATGAGTTATTGATAAGAAAACTAGAACAACAGGAAAAACAAGAGCAGCAGCGAGTCATGAGTGATCACCTGATGCAAATTCAAAGGATGATCAATGATTTATTGCAGAAAGCTTTTGATAAGTGAAGAAACCATAGGTGATTTTTGACTGCTGTTAAAATTTTTACGAAGAAAGTGCTGAACTGTTTTTACAATATTATAGTTTTTTTTCCCTTTTTTTATGGTTTGTTAGTGATGACAATTGTTAAAAAGGTAGAGGTTGTTATTTGTTGTTATGTGACAGTGATTTAATGTAAAGGAAAGAGAAATTTATTTGAGGGAAGAGAACTGTAAAAATCTGAGAGGGATGCAATAATCTTTGCTTAAGAAGAATAATCAATGGAAACAAATCCCCTAAAGATAAGAGTTTGACATATCTCCTGGGTGGGGGGTTGGCATTTTTGTTTTGTTTTTTTGTTAACTAAAATTTTCCATACAGTTGCATAATAAGGAATTTGACGAACCCTCTCTTGGCAATGCAGCACAATCCCAAATATGTAATTAAACAGCATTCTTGGGTAGGGCCTTACATTTTTTCTGAATTAAATCAATAACATTAACTGCTTTCAAAGAAGGTACGTTTTATCAAACATATTCATATTGACTTGTTCTCTGTATGAGCTGTAGACCACTGTTGCTCATTGAACTTAGCTAAGCATAAGAGCAAATATATCCAGGAAAAAATTTAAAAAGCCATTTTATTAAAGTATAAATATCATTGCATATAATGCAGCGCATATGATAAACCAATCACATTGTAACTAACTTGAGCAAACTTGATTTGCTATTAACAGTTATCTTTGGTTGCTTAATTAACTCCAGATAGAATTAATTTAGTCCTTGTCATGTTTTCATTTATTTTATTTAAAATGGTAAGCCTAATGCATTGCTGAATGTCAGTATAGTAAGTGTTGCCTCCATTTCAATAACATCACACAATAACAGTTACAGATATATTACAAATATAATATATATTGCAAATACAGAAGTAGATATTCTGTACCCGTGCACCATCCATTCCCACAACCTTATGAAAGAACTCAATTTAAATCTACCAGTTATGGGAAAATTAATCGACCTGTTTTCAAGTGGAATGATCGAAAGAAAGACCTCTTCAAGTATGATTTCATTTGATGTTCAATCAAGTTGTAGATATGTAATTTAACATGTTTTTCTCATCAAAGCAGTACATTATTTAATTAATGTTTGAAGAAATTAGTATTGTTTTGTATTTTATCATTTTTCGTAGTAGACCAACAAATATAACACCATTAAAATCATTAAAAGATGAAAAACAAGCAACATAAATTTACATAAATACTGTTGAAATGGCGAAACCATGGAGGAATTCATAACACATAAAATGCCCATTTCCAGAATATGTTTGACTACCGTAAAAGTTCTATTAAACCCCCTCTCTATTTAGCCCCCCTCTACGAGGTTAAAAATTAAATAAGCCCCCCTAAACAATACGCAAACGAGTTGAGGTTGGAAACAAAACAAGTAAATTGAAGCAGCTTTAGAAAGTATGTATTTTATTCCTTAACATGACTTCCCCGACGTTTAGTTTCATGTGACCTAATTTCAATTTCTTCTCTTCAAGTTCAGTTTTCAATATAAGCATAAGCTTCTTTGCATGTGGCTTGTCGGCATGACATCTTGCAAATTCATTTACTAAATTTCTCTTTCATGCCTTTTGAGGTGCCTGTGAATACTTGGTTGAAAAGCCGTTAGAGTTTCGGGTTTATAATCCGGTGCCAGGAGACAATTTTATGAAATAAAGTAAAACACAAATTCCGAAAAATAATGACATCTTGAAAACCCATGATATGAGTTAAAAACAAGACGACGAACGATTGCGATGATATTTCGACTTTATTGCAAAGTCATTGCCAAATCGAAATGAACTACAAACAAGCAATGCAATTTATATGGTTACAACGATGACATCATCAACTGGAATGCAGAGGACGCACGTCAATGATTACAAAGCTACCACTAATGACTATTAATACTTAAGAAAAATATATTAATGAAAAAGTGTTAGTTCTTTGAATGCCTTCAGGCCATTATTTAACTCTGGTCTGTTAAACTTTATAAACAGAGCTTCTAAGAGTAATATTAAATTAGGATTTTTATTTTTACAACAATAGGATATTCTGAAGTTATCGGTGATAACTTCATAAAAAAATTCAACACTTTCGATAAAAACCTTAACTTCACTGTTGAAAATTTTAAAGACGGGTCTGTTCATTTTTTAGATCTTAATGTTACTGATTCAGGTATTGATATCTTTCGTAAAGATACTCACACTGGTCAGTATACTCATTTTTCTAGTTTTGAACCTTAGGGTCGCGAAACAGCATGGATCAAATCTCTTCTATCGAGCAGTCATGATTTGCAGCAAACCATTTCTCCTTAATAACCAAATCACAAATATTACCAAATTTATGTGATGGAACGGTTTCCCCGCTAAACTTAAAAAATAAACGGCTTTTCGGTATCTCCAAACCAGTTACAGAACCTGATAACACATTACCTAAAATTTGGTTTCGTGTTCCATACCTCGGTAAAATTGGTGAAAGTCTTGTTAAAACTTACATTAAGAAAATACGCCAAAATCTAAATAAGCCGGCCAAATTCATTGTCGTTTACAAAACTAAAAAAATATCTTATTTTCTTTCGAATAAGGACAAAATTCCAGATGTTTCCCGTAATAACGTAATCTACGAAATAACTTGTCCGGGATGTAAAAGACGTTACATAGGTAAAACAGAACGCTGCTTAGACAAACGACTTCTAGAACACTCTTCTGACTTCCAAAACAGTGCTGTTACTTAACACTTTTCCAACTGCAATCACGTCAATTATCTAACGAATCCCAGTGACCTTTTTGACAACCTCAATGATATGACTCCTCCTGCTCTGACCAAAACCACTCCGATATATAAAAATCTCATCACCGATAACTTCAGAATATTTCATTGTTGTAAAAATAAAAATCCTAATTTAATATTACTCTTAGAAGCTCTGTTTATAACGTTTAACAGACCAGAGGTAAATAATGGCCTGAAGGCATCCAAAGAACTAACACTTTTTCATTAATATATTTTTCTTAAGTATTAATAGTCATTAGTGGTAGCTTTGTAATCATTGACGTGCGTCCTCTGCATTCCAGTTGATGATGTCATCGTTGTAACCATATAAATTGCATTGCTTGTTTGTAGTTCATTTCGATTTGGCAATGACTTTGCAATAAAGTCGAAATATCATCGCAATCGTTCGTCGTCTTGTTTTTAACTCATATCTTGGGTTTTCAAGATGTCATTGTTTTCCGAAATTTGTTTTTTACTTTATTTCGGGTTTATACGCTTCGCCATTTTTCTTTTTTACTTCTTGGAAAATAAACATAAGTAGAAGGTTTAACCGCCGGAAAGTTAAATTTTTTACTTCTCTCTGCTCATTCTTCTTTCCACAAAAGTTTTACCAGCTCTTATTGTCGTATTTTGTTTTTTGTTTTGCATTTTTTGGTTTGTGGTCTGCAGTAAAATTGTAAGAACTCGTTCATGTTTTCTTTGTCGATCTCGTAATTCGTTTTACCTTCGTCATAAGTCTTATATCTCTGGATGAATAGTAGACTTTTGTAACCAATTTTGATATAACGTACAATTCTTCAATTTTTTGATGACGAAATGTCAAACAAGTTTTCAGTCATGATCAGTCGGTAGTGTTGCTGTCCGACCTGTAACCTGTTGTGAGAATGGTCTGTTTTTAAGCCGAACAGTCTGGCCATGTAATGAAAAATCTTACTTTAAGGCGAATTGAGTGAGATATGTAAATGAAAAACTACACAAAATACTTCAAGTAACACCTGATATAGGGTCTTGGTCCAACCATCCACTGTTTTATTTGTCAGAAGAAATCTATCAAGCCTGGTTTACACTAAGCAAAATAACGAGATAACGGGGTCACGGGAAAGCTAAAGGCACTCAATTTCTATCAATATGTCGATAGTGTAAACTAGGTAACATAATGAAAGTAAAGTAGAATGACAATATGGAATTAACGTCATCAGGAAAAACATGATCTTTTTGTGTTGTAATGTTCATGTTCTAATGTCGTTATGTCATTAGCGGCAACTTCAGCATTTGTAATCCGTTAAGTTAAAGGTTTACTTTCACCAAACGTTTTAAAACGGAACTGCGAATCTTTCTTCGGATTCAATTCAAAGTAGCCGTTCACAGTGAAGTAGAGAATATTGAACAAAACAAGTGTTCGGATTACATACGAATCTAGATTAAATTCCGGAAAAGAATTTCGGTGCTTTGAATCCAGAGCGCTGAGATTCCATAGAAATTTTGCTCGTTTTTGTGTATAACAACGGAAGTAGCCAGAAGTGGGACAATTTTTTTTATTTTTTTTTATTTTTTATTTTTTCTTTTTTTAGGAGCTGTAATAAACAAAGGATGGAAAGAAATTTTCGGTTGTCCATGCGTTACCTTCAATAAAATTGGTTAGGATTTACGTCCATCCTTAAATAAGAAAGCACTGTTAGCGTTAGCACGAGGATGCAACTAACCCAGATACTTTTTCCTGTATAAACGGCCCACTAATTCGAATACATTTTCGTGCGAATCCAAATAGTTAAAAAAGGTAAAGGTAAAGTGTATTTATACTGAATAGCCCTACCAGTTACCTGAGCTGCTCTCCCTAAACGTCCATGCAGTAAGAGCTACCCCACATGGGTCCAGTGTTACTACAGGAGGTAACTGGAGTACCCAGAAAAAACCTGCGATGCTTGGTAGAGTCAAACCGGATAACACTCATCTCACATGTGGCCACAGTAACTTTAATCACATAATTGCATGTTGCCGGAATCAAACCCTGGTCACAGTGGTGAGAGACACGTGCAATACCACCGTGCCACCACCACGCCACTTCGAATCACAAAGAAATACCCTATTTGAATCCAAAGACTTTTTCTGCAGTGTAAGCGTAGCCAAATCAAAAACAAGGCCCGCAATGCCTATCACTTGGTCCACCTCGAATAATTTGGGCGTCAGTTTAACTCAGTTAAAATGACTATTCGCGCACCTTCGCAAGACTTTCCATCTCCAGTATAACCTTTATTACAGGTACATTTATAGGTTCCAGGACTAGTATCAGTGCACGTTGCAAACTTGTTGCAGTCGTCTTTTTCAGTACCATATATAGTACAATGTAACTTACCAGGCACAAATTGGGAGAAACTCGATATTTGGCATTTACGCTCTATCACATGAAGTGTAGTTTACATTTGACTAAGGACATTTTCTAGTGCCACATTCGTAAAATAATATGTTTTCGTGATGTTGTTTAAAGCAAGGTAAGCTTAGGTATGATCACATTAAAGATTCGTGGGCAGTTCAGTGTTTCTAAATTGAACTAAATTCTCCATGTCAATACGTCAATACATATATAGAACTGAATTCGCTGTGCCTAACATCGGCTTTGTTGACCCAGACGATCAAGCTGTTTACCAGCTACTTTAGATGAAATTCTCTGCTAGAGGAAGCGTGAAACTGAATATGAATTGATATTCAGTGGTTAAGCAATAACAAACTTTGACATCCTCAGTTGTTTTGGCATGTACATAAGAACATGTGGCCCCACGGCACAGACGGATTTTAAAGGACAAGAGGTACATCGAACACTGCTTCATTGAGAACAAGACTCACATATGCACGCCTGGTATACACTACGCTCTTTTACTTGTTTTGAAGCTTAGGATAATATCTCATTTTCTACTCCACATGGACTTATATCAGAGAGTTTGGATGAGCTTTTATTTTCTAGGATAAATAACTTACTCGTTTTTTTCAGCGTTTCTAACTCTCCAAATAATGTTTCCCAGTGAATGGCTTAACTCTTTTTCTGCGGGCGGTCTCCTCTTGACAAGTAATATCGTCTAGCAATAGACTGAGTAAAGTCGTCTGGCGGTAGCCAGAGTAAAATAGTAGAAGTATTATGCCGCAAGGAATCAGTTGAGAATTTTTTAATTAAGAGAGTTACAACTCTTTCCTTGCAGGCGCTGTCCCCTTGACGAGTAAAATTGTCTGACGTCAGTTCAGAGTAAAATAGTGAAAGTCTTATCCCGCCGGGAAAGAGTTAATCCAACTGCGCAAAGAACCCAGGAAGTATAACGCTACAGTACTTTGTTTTTCCTTGGGCAACACTTTTTTCCAAATGGAAATGATTTCCTACAGAGGTCGTTGTTTATCGAGTTCAAATTACTTCGACACGATAGAGTCAGTATCGATCACCTCATGATGATGTCGTCTTATTGTAAGATAATGGAATGTCATCTGCAAGCATCGCTTCAAAATGAACTTGAAAATTTTCCTACCAAAACTTGCCAGTTTATGTGAAAAATATATTGCACGAATAGGCAGCCAATCAGCGTGCGCCATTGTAGGTATAGAGCTGATCACAAGCTCAGCCATATAATAAAGACCGTAATCCACTCCAGGCGTTCCGTGTCGGAACATATCAAAACATATCGATAAGCTTACGCACTTGGTAAGCTGATTCCATCACAGGTATAAACTTTGTATGAACATGCTAACAAATCTACATTGCAAACTCTACATACGCCATACATACCAACTGTTATACTGTGTATATATCCACACCAATAAGTATGCAATTACATTAATGCACCGTCAAAGAATAAAAAACATGCAGCCAAAATGTAACTTTTACCCCACAAACCTGCACAAGTCTTGCCGTCCCCGGTGTAATCTTCTTTGCAAGTACACACGTAAGCACCTGGACCTGTGTCTGTGCATGTGGCCAACGTCGGGTGACAGTCATCTTTCGACGAACCACAAACTGGTGGAACTGAAAAGAATACAGCAGAAACAGTTTGTTTCTTCCAAACTAATCATAATATTGAACAGCACAAGTAGAGGAAGACAGCTATTCGCTTAGTCAATACCACTATCTATGCAGGTATGAGTTCAAATCCTAGACTACTCTGACGTGCTAAATGTCTTTTCAGGATAACAAATAAAACGTGCAATGGGCTTCCTAATACATAAAGAAAACTGACTTAAGTTGGAAACTAGACTCGCATTCAAAGGCGACTACTTGCACATGATGTGGACTACATGTGCAAACAATGGCCATCCTTAACATACTTTTATTCCAGCAAACCCTGTTGCGGATATTTTATTTCATCTTTAATTTGGAGTTTTGCCAATGGCTCTCACGTAAGTATTGCGCATTTTTACTGACTCTGTCATTTTAATCAAGCAACATTACTCCAATTTTCACGGGGGAGAAACCTCGACGGAAATGCATATTCTACATTCGACTAGCACCAAAATGCTAATAAAAGTTACAATTTCCTAAATTTGGTGCTCATAAACTTACATACCCCAGTGTACAATGGTGTTCTAGCGTTGTCTCCAAAGACTAAGATAATGGTTCGCTTGACACAACAATGAATGGGGGAATGTTCACTAGATTAACGGTCGATCAACGCACGATAAGTCTAACTTTGACGAAAACTGTTTGAGCTGCTTGTTTCAAGATTATATACCACTATCTTTTACCGTCGTCTAAAGAATTTCTGCGCCAGTTCGTAAGTTTGAATAAGCAGGGTAGTCGATAGATGACAAATACAGTACATTGAAAGGACGTTGTCGCAAAGCACACCGAGTACATGATAAAATTCTCTTTATATTCGGTAGATAAACGGTTTGGAATTCGATGATCATACAGCTAGAGCCACGCAAACATCATTGTTCGCAACAACTCCGAAAAGCCCGTAACATACAGTAAAATAGTCTAAGATTATCATGAACATTGATATTTATATTAGTTTTTATTTACTCCACATAATTTGCCAGGCTTGAAGTACAAGAGTGAAACAACATTGAACAAAGAGGGGCGGGAAATGTAGGTTTATGAGCTCCAAACCGATGAAATTGTAACATTTATTAGCATGTCGGCACTTGCCTCAATAGGTTTTGTGCAAAATGCCACATATTTATATTCAAATTCAAAAGTTTGGTTTAAATAATACAAGATTGTCGAATGCGGTTGGATTACCCAAAAAAAAAAAACAAACAATCAGTGCCATTACAAGCACTGCAACACAGCAAATACTGAAGTTCAACTACCAAGTCAAAACTTAAAATTTAATCATTGAAACTTAAAGTTTAAAAAATGTCAATATGAACAAGCTGACTCTGATATCAGCGCCACAACACATCTTGGTGCAAGACTTGACGGATTTCGAGTTACACGTTGCCCGATATTTCGATTTAATATTTACTCGTACGTTGATCAACGCTAAACTGACGAACGTATGGCTGCACACGGGACCAAAACCTACATCGAAAAAAGCCCCAGAATCTGCCGACAGGCATTTAGGTATAAAAGAGATCAGATTGAGAGGTACGATTTTGCAATTGCACACTTTAAAGCAGATTTTCCAGGGAAGACCTCGTTCATAACCCTGTCGCCAATAACGAATTCTTCGGGAATCTTATACTGGCTAGGAACTGAATCTCTAAGGTGTTAAGTTGCACATACGGAGACGAAGATTCGCTCATAAATTTATTATACATCAGTGATTCATGAGTACAATCGTTTGCATTTCCAATGTTAATACAGTAAAGGTATGGGTTATCCCCTCGGTTTCCTCAAATATACCATGAGCTTAAGTTGCAGGAATAAAAGTACCGCAGGTTGATACATGTAGCTTCATGTTATTTGACTTGTAGACGGACTCATATCCTATGTGCTACCTATACATTGCAGTTGATTAGATCGATTCCAAATTCAACTCGAGGCAATTTGCGAGTGTATTCAGTCTCGCACGAGAACTGATATTTAAACTGCGTGCAGTTAGAATTTTGGGCTATTTTCCTGAAGACCTATGTAGTAGATTTTGACCGAGGTTATAATAATGTGAGCATATTGACGGACATAATTACTGGCATGCCAATGCTACACTGTATAACAATATGTTTGATGACTTTATCGACAAAATTGTGGTATGTTTGTGAACTCTTCCGTCCCACGTGTTCTTTTGTCGCAGCTAACGACAAACGTTAATCCACGAAGTACTGCATCTATTTCCTCGAAGTCCGTCACGTCGGAATCAGTAGTTCATAATGGAACAATAATCACATACATAATGAGCGTGACTTTGGAAGGTGTTGACATCCCTTACAGAACCGTTTGTAAGGTAGTATGGTGATCACTGGAAGCATGTGATGAACACCGCTACTAACCGTTCGCGCACGCTTGATTTACCGTACGCAGATGCGCAGCAGGGTAAGAGTAATCGGTTTGTCTATCGTTCTGTCCGTCTACCGCATAAGGGTCTGGGAATCAGGTGAACGGGGGTTGTGCTCCGTCAAAAGCGCTTATTGTCTGGAGCTTTAAGTTGCTTCAGGTTATAGAAGATTGAGCAACAGCCAATTGCCTGTCACCTGTTTTCAAAACGGCATATGAAAATTACCGATGAATACATTTGAAATATTTTAGAATGCAATCAATGAAAATATGTACCCATTACTGTTCTCATCTTTTCGGTGATTCTCTTGAATTCGAAAGAAACGTGTTCAGTTGTCGGGTCTTACCGAAACACAAGTCAGTTTGCCGTGCTTTTCTATGCTACGACTTTGAAACTCAGGCACGCGTTTGACGTTTCGTAGCGATGATGGTAAGATATATTATGCAAATGTGGTGCGTGATGAGGCGTAAACTACGGTATGGTTCAACGTGGTAGCGAGGTGTTGGTGTAATGTGGTGTTGTGATGTGTGTTGTGGTATACAAATAGCATAGTCTCAATAATATTCATGTTTTGTTCTTGCTGAAGAGGGAATATCTGTTGAACACTTGCAAAAAGTGCTTGTTCTTTCTTATTGACTAGTGCATTCCATCCTCATAATCACTATATTAATCAACAAATATTTAGTTTAAATATTTCCAAGCTCACAAAATTAAGTAGTTAAGTTTGCCAAGCTTTTCTTCGGTTAGCCTAGTTCCTTGCTAATAAAACATGAAGAGGATGACAGTACACAGTCACTTGTCAGTCAAAGGTTAACAGGTTGCTAAGAAAACACAGAAAGTCCTATGCTAGTACAAGGAGAACGGTTTCAACAAAAATAAGAAAATAAAAACCACTAGAAACCTACCTAGTGTATATTCTTTGTCAATGTTTTAACATGCTAATTAGATGTCTGTTAGGTACACCTGTATGCTTCTAGAGATGTGAATTTTGAGTACATAAAAATTTATAAATTAAATTTTAAATATAGTACAGTTCCTGAACTATATTTTAATTTTTCACCATTAATTTTTTGAAGGCTTGCATGATGGTAACGTACAGTACATGTATCACAAGTAGTGCTAAATACGTATTTTCATAACTAGTTAATACTCACTAAAAAGCAGATTGATTAAAAAACATCAATGTTAAATTTATCAATACATACCAGGGGTTATATCAAAGCTAGATTAACATCCATCATACAACACTCCACAATGTGTTTTATATCAAACTGTACCTGCGTGTGTATGTATCACAGTAGTGCTGGATACACATTTTCATAACCAGTTATTTACTAGAATGCAAACTGATTGCAAAAAAATCCATGTTAAATTTATTGATTTATACCAGTGGTTACATGTATATCAAAGCTAGATCAACATTCATTGTACAACACTCCACAAGCATTTTATACCAAACTGTGCCTATGGAATGAAAACATCAAGATTGTGCATTTTGAATGTGATTTTGGAATAATCATAATATATCACATGGGTTAAAATCATAAGAATTGAGAATCTTGTCTTCAGTTATTTTTCTCATAGCTCTGCACTTGCAATAATTTTGCTTCATATTCATTGATTTTACAATATTTTTCTTCAACATCACATCCTAATTTTCAAGAAATGTAATTTTTATGTGTAGTACTGCATGAAACTTATATATTGCCAGAATATGTGTCTGTTATCACCTTGGCAATAACTTCTCTCATTCAATATTTGGTCCATTGTACTATGTTTCCCGAACAAATGCCCTATATTTCTGTTTCACTAGAGGTAGTGGTTGAGTATTTAAAATCATGATTTTCTTTCTTTATGTTTTCACTGTTAATACCAACCAAATCAAATAAATTTCAAAAATGTATACATCAATTAGATGTCAAAATCCACAAATCTAGAACATGTCTTAATGTAATTGTAAATCATAGGATTTTGAGCAGCACAATGTCACTGGCTCATAAATCAAAAAAATTTCTGAAGGCAAAGGAATGTTTTTTCATAATACTTAAAATCTAATTACAGCAGAAATTTTTATTACGTAGCTGGCAAAAAAATTAACCTAAAACTGAACTTTAAAGATTCTTTCAAATAACTGTATTAACAGTCCCATTAATAGTGAAAAATATTAATTTAAAAATTTCTAATATTTACTAGTAATTATACATAATTAATGATTATTATTATCATTAGTGCTTTTATTATCATTAATTATCATTAGTATTATTAATAAGTTATAATTTCTAGTACTTCGTTGTGTTTGTCTGTTTGTCGTGTGAGGGAGCTGTTGCGGTTGCCAAGTCAGATATCAAATTCAGATTACCCAAAGAAGTAAAACCTTTCAAATATCTTTGACAGTAAAGCCAAAAATTTAAGGGAAATTTCCAGACTTCAAGAGTTAAGGCAGAACAACGACGAACTGGATCCCTAAACATTTGTAAATGCGCGGAACACAAATATATTTTCATACTCAGTAAGTTTTACAAACGAATGTTCGTAAAGGTCTCGCGATTCAATGTTTAGAAGTAAAATTTTAAGCAGGATTCCTTTGGAAATTTATGAGAAGCCAAATGTCTAACATGTCATCAAGTAGTTGACTATGTACACGCAAAATCTCAGCAAAAGGGATTAGCATAATTTGTGATAACTTACCTTTGGTTTAAAAGAAGAATAAAATATTACATGGAAACCTTCCCATCAAAAGAATCGGGTATAAATCATCAACTCGACACTTCATAATCAGCAGTAGGAAAGCATGAGTTGCATCCATTGGAACATTATAAACTTTTGATTGGCATGTAAAAAGGTTCCCACGCGAAACTTATAGATCGGCAGTCTATTAAAAAGCTGATGAGTTAATAATCACTCAACATAAAAATTCCGACAGAACCATTGGCACGACTGTTGGCTATCCAGAGGCAAGGGAGGCCGCCAGAGCTTCTTGGCATTGTCAACATCTCACCTTTGCCTCAAAATTTCTGGTTTCTTCTGCAGAGGTCGGATTTTACTCCACAACCAGTGTTGAAAACAAACAACTGCGCTATCACCATTTTCGATTTTGATTGTCGCTCCGAAGCATACAACCTCGTTACCAGATTCTTCTCTTTGTTCCTCCACTGCCACCTCTAGCGACAGCGTCGCACATTCCGTCGCACATTGCGTCGCACCGTTAGCCAAGAGAGCGCCAGATTTTTTTCAAAAAATACGCAAAACGCTTGAAGAGAATCTCCATATTTCTGCCTAGTTAAAAATCTTCAAGCAATAGGATTATGAAGGACTGTGAGGAAGGAGTGTTCATGTTGATTCAAACCTTAGTTAGCAACACTCTCACGTCTTCTCAAACATCAAACTACCTCAATCATTATTAATATATAGTGGCTTCCGCTTAGGTCGCACATATATATCGTATTTGCACCTTAGCTCACCATCTGAGTCTCGGTATCTCAATGGTTAGAGCGTCTAACCGGTCATCAGAAGGTTGCGCGTTCGGTCCCTGTCTGGGGCTCAGAAATCATTTTCTGAGTATCGAGCTTGAAGATCGTTCATCTACCTCAATATATCCAAGCTCTCACGTCTTCTCAAACATCAAACTACCTCAACCATTATTAATATATAGTGGCTTCCGCTTAGGTCGCACATATATATCAAATTTGCACCCTAGCTCACCATCTAAGTCTCTGTAGCTCAATGGTTAGAGAGTCTAACCGGTCATCAGAATGTAGCGAGTTCGATTCCCGTCTGGGGCTCAGATATCATTTTCTGAATATCGAGCTTGAAGATCGTTCATCTACCTCACTTGAATTCCAGTGAAATTAAACACGTCCGAACTCCCTAGAGCTGCTTTCGTCAATTTGAGTTCGCGTTCGGCATCTCAATCTCTGTTTCAGTGCCAACTGAGGTTAGGTAACTAGCCGCCACTTGTATTTTGGCTTAGTTGGAGCTCAAAACAAGGGCATTAAAAGCTACAAGGTTCGTTCGTCACAGAGTGAAACGTAAAGTAAAAGAAGAACTAACAAATCGTGCCCTCAGATGACCAGTCATTTGAGACATTTTTAGATGGAGGCTCATTGGGTCACCGTACATTTGGGGGACAAACATTTACTACAGGTTTGATGGGATTCATCTCAATACTTTGATGTGTCATTTGATACACTTCGAAGTTTAAAATTGCCTAATTTGATATTGGTTGAACACTATGTAACTATTAGTCGACCTGTCCCTTGGGATTCCCTGGAGTATTCCATGGTCTTTTAGGGGACCAGGTGTCATAAGCTACCCTGGTAGTTATCTCTTGCCTATTTAGGCACAAAAATGCTTGAATTGATTCATCTTGTTATGACTACAACCACAGAAATGTACAGCATCCTTGAAATTTTAGACTGAAAAATTTGCTTGTTCTGGCTTAGGGTATGTAACGGTTCCGCCCACTTTCAATTTGCGTTTTCTCGAAGCATCAAATAATTCCTAAGGAACCAGTTCAAACACAAGTTTGAGTATTTTGTCATGTTCTCTAAACACCAAAATGTAATAAAAATCGAGGCCGTAGGTACGAGGATTTTGTTGTTTTCGAGTGTTTGGTGTCCCCTAATGAAATACGACGAACGAGCTTTTGAAGTAGCTTCTCAAACGAAGTATTTCCATTAATTTAATGCATGTTTGTTTTATTCATTTGAATATGTAAATTAAGAAATGTGTTTTACATCACCAGCGATTTTCCCACAGGTTTGCATTGGATATCAAAATCCACTCAAGTAAATGTATTTGCGTTCATGTGTTGGTTACGATACCATGGATTATTAATGAGCTTTTAGAAGTAACACAAAGTATCGAAGCTTGAACGCAGTGACATGACCCAGCGAAGGGGCCCAAGGGGCCCGGGCCGCCGTTTTGAGCTGTTAAAAATACCATAACTCTTTAAAATAAATATCCCTAAGTTCCCCAAATGAGGGATTACTCAACACGGAACTTTTGTTACTCTACATGGTAGAGGCTATATTTGCGATGATATGATTTTTCCTGTACTTCAAACGTAATTTCGTATTGCTAACATTACATGTATCGACTTCTAAAAAGGGAACAAACAGTACATTGCCTGCGACGTTGAAGATAAAAAAATCAATTGTCCTTATAAAGCACCTGTTTGTTCATCATTCTATTGCTGCGAACTGTGTACCATACATATTCCAAGGCAGTGTATTAAAGTACATAATTTAGAACCATAGGTTTTGATCAAAGTTTTAAAAATACAGAAAATGCTTGTCTAAATGTGTAAGGAACTTCCTGAGAAGGGATCGTACCCATCTCGAAATCTTGGCAGACCCTTAATTTGGCCCCACTTTTCGCAAATCCTAGGTCAGCCACTGTAACGATTATCAGTTAAGGAAAGATTCTGGTACTACCACAGAAAAAATTATATCGATACTTTACCTGGGCAGAACCTGGCGATGAATTTCCCTACCGTCTCGATTAATTCCCGATAGTTTTCAGCAAAAATTGCGTTCTCACGAACTTCGACCATATCATTAATCTGCTGTTTGGCTATTTCCTTCGTTAATCCTACACCAACTGCGAACACGTCCATGTCACGGTTAAAGAAAGGCTTCATAGCATCTCTAACGTGTAGGTAACCACGTCCTCCCCTTGTCTGTTCACCGTCTGTGATCACCACAAGCAATTTTTTAACCTCGGGATCGTCGATACGAAATCCTGCTTCCTTAATGGCCACCTCTTCATCAGCCAACGCCAAACCGCAATGGGTTTTCGTCCGGCCTCCAAGTAGTGGACCAGGCATAGTTCGTACAACATTAGCAAATCTTCCTGGAGTTTGACTTTCTTTCAATGTAATTTTTTTCTCACCCACTTCACTGAATGTAACGATCGCAGCTTGACCAATTACTTCCCCATTTTCGTTCCTTTCACCAATTTTCAGTCTCTCCCCGACAATTTCGAGGAATCTACGCATATCATTATAATCGCTTGGTTTTATACTTGAAGATCTGTCCAGTACAAAAATGATGTCGCTCTTCTTGTTACAAGTTATCTCATCAGTGGCTAAACCTAAACCAAACGAAAATTGATGTATGTATATTATGACATCATGTACATATATATATATATATATATATATATATGTATGTATGTATATAGAAACATTGTGGCATTTTCACTCGACTGCTTATTGTAAGTGAACAATTCTGATGAAGGAAAATCTCAAGTGCCCAGATACCTCTACTTTAAGACCCAATAGGGACGTATCCCGAAAATGCAACTTTTGGCTTTCCTACTGGGAACCGACCCCGCGACCCCGCGAATCTACTGCGCTGCTCTGCCAACTGAGGTACCGAAGCCCTTGCCGATTCCCTGCCAGAAAGTCAAAAGTTGCATTTTTGCAACAAGTCCCGGTTGCGTCTTAAAGTTCAGGTATCTTGGCACTCGAGATTTTCCTTCATCAGTATTGTTTACTTATATATATATATATATATATATATATATATATATATATAACTATAGGAACCGTTTCGGCCTACTGGGCATCATCAGTGTAGTGCTGACGAGCAGGATAGAGAAGCCTATATTATATAGTGAACTCAAATGTCCCACACTTGTGGTACATCTATATATATATATATATATATATATATATATATATATACATATATACAGTATTTATACATATACATATATATATATATATATATTATAATAATTATATTATAATATATAATATATATTACAGCGATCATCAGGCAACTAAACAGTTCCGTTTCGATTAGGCCTTATAAGTGTCCCCGGTTTTTCTAATAATAAGTTATTAGGTAATTCCTTTGTGACTAAAGTTCATTAAATAGAATTAATTTTTGTGGCGGCATTTAGAAACCAGTTCAGTTCTTTTGTTTGGGAGTGACCCTTAGTTCGCTTTAATGATACATAAGTTTACTACTAGACTAATGGAGCACCTCTTTGGTCTGCTGTGGAATACCCGATGTTTTTTTGGTTATTGACCATTTAACGGGAAAATCTTTCTTTTGCCTTTTCAAGTTCCAAATATAATTCGAAAGTTCTGTTTTGTTAGCGTACTTTTCTTCTCGCAATGATTTCTGGTGGTTTCGGTATCTCTCTTTGAATCGGTTGGCTGGGGGGCCAGTTGTATGATTGGTAGCGGAAACGCAGTGGCATCACAACTAAAGGAGAAAGTCCATTGGCTAGTGAATAAGTACTGCGTGGCACATAGACTAGCTTTGGCACGTTCACAACCAGCTGAAGAAATTACATACATGCAGAAATTTAAGAGGCAATCCGCCTAAGAACCGACCACTCAAATTTCGCGACATCACAGAATTTCCTGAAACTTTCTATGTGAAACAAGTAGCTTATATGATGAATAAAAATTGTGATAGTTTTTAGTTCAAACTTTTTTTTTAATTTTTCAAGTGACCTTTTCCGACTCGGTCGAGGAAGCGTAAAATGACGTTTTTCAATGATGAAATTTGTATCTACTTTCAAAAGCCCTAAAACCGCGTGAATTTATCTAAACTTACTCAAACTTCCTGATTTTTTTAATTCATGTTAGGGTAACGTTTTGAAATAAAAATTGTTTGAATATAGTAAAATTTCAATATTTGTCGGGTTTTTGAATAGACCTCATTGACAGCTAATTCGCAATATCTCGGAGATGACTGACCGTAAAATTCCCTTTTCTGTCAAGTACATCGTAATCTCAAATCCATTATATCTTCAACATAGACTACGAAGACTAGTCTAAAAGATTCAAGAATAATATTTTTGGGCAAAGCGTATTTCGCGAAACGGTGACATGATAAATGTTGACTATTGTGACATTTTAAAGCAAAATGCGAGTTCTTTTGCTTACCCTGTTGAGGTGAAGTTTTGGCTGGAGACAGCTTGAAAAGTAGAAAAAACGCAAAATAGAATACAAATACATTTAAGTGAATGTGAGACAGGCTCGAAATAATCGGGATTTCTGGTTTTAGCGAAGTATATGTTTGCACATGAAATCGGCCTGACATGCTAATTAGATGCCATTAAATAGTCAATCGATGTTGTTTTGGAATTCGATGCATTTTTGATATAGAAATGTCTTCTGTATTCCAAATAAATTAAATTTCTTATATGTTTTTATATCCACCAACTTTGGAATAAATATATGGGGAAATAATGTAAATACGGTTATTTTACGGGGTTTTTTAATTGATTTCACAAGTTGTTCAATTTCAAGTATAATGAACAACCTGCGTAATAGTGTGTTTTGTCTCTTCAGTCCTTCGATGCGTTCACTTATACACCTTGATGTTGAGTTTCTACCATAGTGGAAAAGTCCTGTTCTTTTCGAGCATTTCAAGGGAGTATTTGCGGCTCTAGTCGTGGATTTGAAGAGTTTGTCAAATTAAATAGTTGCAATGACGATATTTCAGCGCATCTTTCCAAGTGTTATCTGTCTAGTGAGGTTGTGTCGGAACGAGAACTTGTTTTAGCAAGGTCAGGATTCTTCGAACTAGATGAAACTCAAACTAATGAGATGATCGTATGCCCAAAACATCGGCATTTACTAGGGAAGCATCGGCGACCAAGCAAGAGTTGCCAGCACCCATAACATTCTGGAAGCAAAACTCACGTGTTTAACTTCAAGCTTATGCTCGAGGTCAGGACAATATTTGGTATAACTATTCCCGTAGGATCTCGTAAGTATACGTAGTTATTCACAGTACGTACTTGCTACTGTAGTAATGTGGATTGTGCCTTCTAATACTAACCCTGTTGTTAAAAATCAGCTGATTACAATAAACTCTCGATAAATATTACGGTCACCCTCGTTACAGAAAGTAATGTCCGCAGTATCGAGAGTCCATAATAGTGAGAATTAGTTTCTTTATATATTTTTTTAGGTAGCCAGGGGTCTATTATTAGTCGGGTGTCTGTATTAGCGGGGTCTCCGCAAGACGAGAGTTGACTGTAGTGGGGTGTCCATAAAAGCGGGTTGTCCGTAAAAGTGGGGTCTACGCAAGGCGAGAGTTGACTGTAGTGGGGTATCTGCAATAGCGGGGTATCTGCACGACGAGTTGGCTGCAATTGACGATTTCAGTCATCGCAGAAATAAAAGAGAGATGGGATGGGTGGTGGTGTACTTTTTTTCGTTATAGCTCTATATCATCCGACCTTGGTCCTTCATCATTTGCTCCGATATGAATTTTTGGGCCACATCTCGACGGGGACGGTTGACGGTAATAACTGTAAATCAATACGCTATGTATCACTATAAAATTTTTTTGTTGCAATTATTAGCGATATGCACTCCGTGCCGCAAGAAACACAGTGAGTTAGTCAATAAAGAAGCCCAGTGGATACGCCCGTTGACCATAGTCGATGGAACATCCTACCTGGAAAGGTTGGTTTGACCGTAGTCAACTATGGTTTAATTTGCTGTGATTTATAATAATCATTTTTTTAATATTTTAATACTTTTTCAACTAGACCAGCTAAAAATCTTGCAATGGGAGCTATTAGCTCTCTAGCGGCTCCAACTCCTTTTCGTGAACCACAAACACCACCATGTGTTAGCACACCAGGTTGGATTCCAGGACCAGCATGTGCCCCTCATCAATCTGGAAGTACTGAAGTTGTTGATGCATACAATTCAGCGATGGACAAAATTGCTAGTCTTGTTAGCCAACAAGTCATGAGAAACCATCTCAACGCACAACTCAGTGCTCATTTGAAAAACGTGAGCAAAGAAGAGCGACTGCGCACAGTAGAAAAAGCCAGAGAGGATTGCCAACTTCTTTGTAATATCATAGCACCCAACGATGGAGAAGAGTTATTTCACTCCATGACGACTAGTTCTGAGAATCAAAATGATGTATTTATACCTGATGACTTGGTAGTACTTATGACTGCATATAAGAATGCTGGGACAAGGAACCTCAAAAGACAAATTCTCAGTCTGTACGCATACAGATACCCAGTCAAAACACTTCAAAAAATCCATGAGCCGTATGAGCGCCTTTCAAGTTGGCAGATAAAGCATACCCGTTTGCAGGCTCGATCAAATGGTCCCGGTACTGCCCGGTCAAAGACAAAAAACATCGCATACGTCTTGACATGGCAAAGGTAGATCATTTTGTAGAATTTGTAAACCGCCCTTATTTTTACCAGGATGCGTCTTATGGGAGTAAGATACTTACACTTGACAGCGGTGAGAAGGTCGAGATGCCCAATGTGGTAAGAACGGTGACAAGAGCAACAATCCGTTTCCAGCCGATAATTTCAGAAAATAAAGTAGAAAACATACTCCGAAAAATAGTTCCATCTTGAACTCAAAATTTGAGAAAAACAAGCGGACACAGTGTTCAATAGTAATATTTCGAAACATTACTATTTCGGAAATATTTCGAAATATTACCGCTTGTTTTTCTCAAATTTTGAATTCAAGATGGAACTATTTTAAGAGCAACAATGGTCAGTCAATATTTTGAATACTGCAAAGACCAAGAATACGATCCGTTGAGTAGAACGACGTTATTCAAAATACTTGAAGTCAGAGGCATCTCAGCGTACTTCTCTTCAGGGCCTCGACAACACTCCTGCGGATGGCGCTTCAGCATTCCAAACGCTAGAGTCGATAGTAGACGCTATGGAAAAAGGAGGAATGGACAAACAGTGGTGCGTCAACACCTGTAGACATTTGAGAGATGCAAAACGATATCTGAAAACAAAATATCGTGTCCATTGCAAGGCTAGTGAATCCGCATGTGCTGATCACTGCCGCACAAATGCACTAAGCGATGAAAACGATCCCAATTATCGTCAGCGCTGCTCACATCAACATAGTACAGACTGTAAAGACTGTAAGTCCTTAAAGAAAACTTTGACCGAAATTGAACTTGCTCTACAAGGAACATTATGGACACCATACAGCGACGAACAGCAACAAGATCTGCTCTATGACTTTGGATGTGCTCAGAATGATGTTCTTCTATGGAAAGCACACATATTAAGATCGATCAATCAAGATCAAGCCAAGCAAGACCTTCTTAAAGAAAAAGACCCTAACACGGCACTTATAGTGATGGATTGGGCGATGAAATTTTTACAGTTAAGGTATCGGGAAAAACAATCCGACTGGTTTGGAAAGCGAGGGCTAAGTTGGCATGTATCTACGGTAATCACAGCGAATAAAGATACTGGTGATCTGGACATTCAAACATACACCAATTTGCTAGACGCATGCAAACAAGACTGGTTTGCTGTCCTCTCAATTATCGAAAACACATTAAAGAGACTCAAAAGTGAAAAGCCTGAGATAAGTAAAGTCCAGTTAAGAAGTGATGAAGCTGGTTGCTACCACAACAATTATCTAATCGTGTCAGTAAGGGATATTGCACAAGCAATTGGAATCGAGGTAACTGGCTACGACTTCTCTGAGCCGCAATATGGTAAAGATATCTGTGATAGAATCTTATGTCCGATGAAGTGGTCTATCCGTAGATATTGCAATGAAGGACACGATGTCATAAGTGCACATGACATGCACACAGCGCTAACACAAAGATTAGTTCGTGGCACTTCAGCATGTGTCTGTGCAATTGATGAGACCAAGCAAACGCTGGAAGTTAAGAAGATAGACAGCTTCAGTAGATATCACAATTTCAAGTTTGAAAAGAAAGGAGTGCGTCTATGGAGGGCGTATGGAATCGGACCCGGAAAGTTGATCCAATTCAAGGATCTAATCTCCAAAAAACAAGTCTCTCCCTGTCTGAATATTCATGAAGATTTTTTGCCACTCAAAAGTGCAAGGACATACAAAACAAATACAAATGAAAACGAAGCACAACAAGAAGGCCTTTTCCACTGCTCTGAGCCCGGATGCAACATGGTGTTTAAATCATTCAGCAAGCTTGAAAGTCACTTAGACGTTGGTGATCACATCACAGAGAAGACTAAAGAAAACCGTACGATCTACGATAACCTAAGGCTAGGATGAGCGGCAAAATTTCAATTAGTCGACATATCCTCACGAGATTCAAGCGCTTGTGCCGAACTGCCTTGTCACCCATCCAGAAAACAATCAGAGAATGACTGTGATTTGGAGAGTGGATGGACACTACACAAGACTAAGGCAGGAACAGTTCGCTCTTCTGCGAATGTTAAAGATTATTTAACAAAACGATTCGACATTGGCGAGCGGACAGGGAAGAAATCAGACCCTGCACAGGTCGCAGCTGATATGCGAACTGCTAGGACACCAGATGGGTCTCGGTTTTTTAGTCGCAATGAATGACTTAAAAAGAGTCAAGTCCAAGGTTTCTTCTCTCAACTAGCCTCTGCTAGAAGAAAACAAAACAACCAAGAGCTAGACCACGAATACCTAGAAGAAGCAAACGCGGAAGCTGAGGAAGAGGACAGGGCGAGGCTACTGGATGAGGTTGCGGCGGAACTTGGCCCCAAACACCCTATTTGATTTGATACATATTGTCTGTGTGACTGTTTGCGTGACGGTGAACTTCAGAAGTTCAGTGTAGCTATGCTGAAAGAAATACTTCGCTATTTTGATGTTTACTTCGCTTCAAGAGATCGAAAGAAAGACTTGCTTGCCAAGCTGTCTGCATTTTTGGCATCCTGCGAGTGTTCTCGATTTGAGTGATTTAGTTCTTCCCTCGACAAGTAGCCGAAACAGCCATAACTGAAAAAAAGAAAACTAGCAAAAGAAAACCGAGTAATATTGTTTGCTTGTTGACTTTTGTTATTTTCATTGAAGTACTTAATCATAGTACGGTAATTAACCGGTTCATTATGATATGTGTAATCACGTGAAATATCACGCATGTAGTAATCTATAGTTCTCATAATCTACTACAATTCATTGAATTGTGCCTAAAATTACATTTAAAGGCTTGTGGCATTTAGTAATCAGAATCGATTAAAGCGACTTAATATCAATAATATCGTGTCTGCTTTTACACTTTTTGTATACAATTTTAAGGCCGCTGTCACTAGGCTTGGGTAAATTATGCTCGAAAATATGGCTATTATGCCCGAAGGCAGTGCTCGTTAAAACAAGGTATTATGCTCCATGAAACAGCCTATTATGCTCGAATTATGCTCGAGGAAAATTCAATTATAATTGGTACAAAAACTCAAAAAGTCGTACATTTTAGCTTTAAAATGTTCAGACAAGACAAACAATGTCAAACATGCAAAAATAAGTTAAATAACTCCAAGACACCAAGGTCCAAAGTCTTGACTACTTAATTAACGGCCATTATACTGCAACATCAGGGATGCTTCAATGTAATCTTCCAGTGCCAACTCTTGCTGGTCATTAAAGGATGCCTTCAGCAGAGAGAAGGCTCGTTCTGCTGCAGCAGACGAAGGCTGGCAGAGAAAAAGCTTTCGTGCTTCCCTTGACCAGCAGGGCAAACGTTTTTCGTGTCTTTTCCACCAGTCAAGGATATCAATACTATCATTGTCGATTCCATTTGATGCAGCCATGTATGCAGGTAGCTCGAGAATTATTTCATCCAGATCATTGTCTTTTATAAATGGAAAGTTTCCAAGTTCTTTGATGTCAGCAACTGTAGGCATCAAGTCATTCACCTTTCTAGGGTCTACTAAGCGTGCTGCCTTGAAGCAACACATTGGATGTGACAGATTATCAGCACTTGCAAAGGTGTCAAGAAAGTAATTAAATCCTGGCTGAATATATTGACAAGCGTAGTCTTGCCACTGCTATAAGTGCTGTTGTTCATCTAGATCTGGTTGATCTGGATCGACCATGGCGGCTAAGTCAGATGCAATACGTATTACGTTTGGCATGTACATCAATCTCGCACAGTTTTCAAGTTCGGTTATACTATCATAAGCAGTAACAACTAAAGGACCATCTCCTTCGAGGTTGTATGTCTTCTTCACAAATGGTTCACCTGCGTCAACAGTTGCTGCAATCTCTATCTTCAGCTTGGCTTCAGAGTTTGCGATTATATCCAGTAGCTTCCTTGTTGTGGCTGGAGCAATATTCCTATTTGCAGTCAGGTCTGCCAGGAAGGCTTTGACATGGGGGTAGGCAAGGAATAAGTCCTCTTTGATGCATTCCCATTTGCTCCACCATCTTGTTGGCCAGTATGTCTTCGGACTTTTTCCAGTGCGATCTTTCCGCATAAGTTTAGCTTGTGGTGAGTGAGCAAATGATGAGATCCAATGCTTCATGAATTTGTCCAGAACAGGAGTATTGAACTTCTCTTCCACATGATCAAGGGTGTGAGAAAAGCAACCAATATCAAGAATATTGGGAAAAATCACCTTAATAGTTCTCACTGTTACATTGTTAACACTGGCCCTGTCGCGCATAGTGGCAACTGGTAGCTCTGTAGCAACACCATATTCTCTGGCAAGAACACTGATGATTTCCCTTGCAACTTCCTCTCCTGACAATGATTTTGCAAGCAAAAGAAATCGCACAAGCCTTTGTTGGATTTTCCACTCACTGTCAAGGAATCTAACAATAAGAACTAATGCTTCTCCTAGCCTGGTGGTCCCATCAAACACAATTGAAATCTCTCTTCCTGTCAGTTCTTCCGAAGTGTTTCTGATCTCTTCCCGGCGAACCACAGGAATAAGCTGTGCCATATTACTTTGATCTGTCAGTTTATAGGCTGACTCTTCTAAAATACTTTTGAAGCAATCAATCTTATTGATTGCTATTCCTCCCTTTAGAAAAGCAGTTAAAACTTTAACACGAAATACCCTGGTATTCATATTCAATGTTTCTCCAACTGGATGGTTTTTATCATCATACGCTTGTAACATTTCCGCAAGATCTTGCTCACGTTGTTTCTTTTGACTTAATCTCTCTTTTCCTGCCTGATGTTTTTGAGCTTTTATATGGTTTAAGATAGTTGATCTCTTAACTGATATTTCTTCACGACATGCCTCGCAGAAAATGGCTCCCTTATAAATTGCAGAGTCCTTTAAATGTTCATGTGGGAATTCTTGAATTCTTGATGCTGCAGAAACATTTGGGGCAGTTGAAGTCTTAGCACGAACGTTGCGAGTTTGTTGTTTTTGTTGATTGACTTTGACTTTACGTTTACGTGCGAGATCTGACTTTCATGGAGCTCTCAATACAGTCAAAGCATTTACAATTAAATTATTTCCTTCTACTTCTTGCCTTACTTCAGATTCCTCACCATCTACAACTATGCTTTCAGCTGTTTCAAGCCTTTCATTATGTAAATTATTGTCCTCATCATTCGTATCCTCGTGGCTCGTGGAATTCATTTTCCGCCATCTTTGTTTTACTAGTACCCAGGATCCTGGTGGTCTAACCCGAATCAGTGGACTCTGGGGACATCTGGGCACTAGGCAAACTCCCTCTCTTTAGTCTCATTCCATTTTTTTTTTTTATTTCTTTAGACTCTAGCCCCAAAGCCAAAGCATTATTTTATTATTTTTGAAATTTTTGCTCAAAAACGGCCTATTATGCCGACTATGCTCGTAAGTGCCTATTATGCTCCTGAAGCTCTATTATGCTCGAAATTATGCCAGCATAATTTACCCAAGCCTAGCTGTCATGCAACGTACAAACTTGAAATAATTTTTTTATATATATAATTTCCGTTAAAACGTTAAAATAGGCGAGCAACCATTACATTCTTATTTAAAGTTACTAATAAAATAATCTTCAACTGATGACTTTGTGTTCTTTAGAAATTCCTTTCTGACAGCTCCTATTTTCATCTAATAAGCAATTCAAAAATGTCCGGCCGACTTCACGTGCAAACATATACTTCGCTAAAACCAGAAATCCCGATTATTTCGAGCCTGTCTCACATTCACTTAAATGTATTTGTATTCTATTTTGCGTTTTTTCTACTTTTCAAGCTGTCTCCAGCCAAAACTTCACCTCAACAGGGTAAGCAAAAGAACTCGCATTTTGCTTTAAAATGTCACAATAGTCAACATTTATCATGTCACCGTTTCGCGAAATACGCTTTGCCCAAAAATATTATTCTTGAATCTTTTAGACTAGTCTTCGTAGTCTATGTTGAAGATATAATGGATTTGAGATTACGATGTACTTGACAGAAAAGGGAATTTTACGGTCAGTCATCTCCGAGATATTGCGAATTAGCTGTCAATGAGGTCTATTCAAAAACCCGACAAATATTGAAATTTTACTATATTCAAACAATTTTTATTTCAAAACGTTACCCTAACATGAATTAAAAAAATCAGGAAGTTTGAGTAAGTTTAGATAAATTCACGCGGTTTTAGGGCTTTTGAAAGTAGATACAAATTTCATCATTGAAAAACGTCATTTTACGCTTCCTCGACCGAGTCGGAAAAAGGTCATTTGAAAAATTAAAAAAAAAGTTTGAACTAAAAACTATCACAATTTTTATTCATCATATAAGCTACTTGTTTCACATAGAAAGTTTCAGGAAATTCTGTGATGTCGCGAAATTTGAGTGGTCGGTTCTTAGGCGGACTGCCTTTTAAAGATATTGTTGCTCAATTGTATCGATTTTATGACAATTCAGCAGTCAGGATGGCAGGACTAAAGGATATTCAGAGTATTCTTGGAGCACCTGGTCTAAAGCTGAAAAGAGCCAGTGACACCCGATGGCTGTCTCATGATCAAGCAATAACAGCAATTCGCAAATCTCTTTCATCAAGTATAACAAGCCTTCAGAAAGAGCCAACAGAAAGGAATGATGCCTAGGCACTGAGTCTTAACAACTTTATTTGCACATATAAGTTTGTTTCAAGTGTCTACATGATGTCAGACATATTACCTATTCTCTCACACCTGTCCAAGCTTTTCCAAAATAAGAATTTAGACTTTTCTCTGATCAAACCACTGGTGAAATCAACAGTCGCTCAACTAGAAACTTTGAAGACTATTCCTAGGACATTTTTCCAACAAATGGATGGTGTCATTAGTAATGAACTAAAGGACTTTGATATCAGAACCTCATCAAAGGATGATTTCGAGCAAAATGTTTACAATAAATATTTGCAAAACCTTTGCAAACATGTTGAGGATAGATTTCCAGATGCAGGTCTTCTAGAATCTTTTTCAGTCTTTGATTCAACTAGTTGGCCTGATGAGTGTTTGTCAGGGGATGGTGAGAGACACATCAAGGAACTGATCAAGCACTATCAGCCTGTTGTCGAGCATCAAGCTACTTTGGCAGAATGGAAAACCTTGGTGAATGCTGTCCAGGTAAAGGCCGATTTAAAAGGCAAAGACAGTTGAGAGTTATTGACTGCTTTGGTTCAGTAGACGTCCTTACAACACATATTTCCAAATTTGCATAAGTTATCTGTAATTGCACTTGTGATACTAATGTCCAGTGCAGATGGTGAAAGAAGATTCTCTGCTCTGAAAAGGATCAAAACTAGGCTACAAAATAGACTCAGAAACAGGATCTTGAACAATCTTTTAATGATTTCTATTGAGGGGCCAAAGCTAGAAAACTTCGATTTTGAGAAAGCAGCTGACATTTGGGGGGATCAGAAAAACAGGAGAATAATAGTTATAAAGTAAATGGTTTGTACCTGGGAGAATCGTGACATGTTTGAGGAAGTTGATCGTCCAGGTTAGTGTAGTCTTGAGAAAGACTGTTGGTTGAAGTGACTGACGTTTCGACAGCCTTAGCGGCGGTGAGGCTGTCGAAACGTCAGTCACTTCAACTAACAGTCTTTCTCAAGACTACACTAACCTGGATGATCAACTTCCTCGAATAATAGTTACTTGCTAACCAACAATGTATAACCAAAAGTAAGTTGCTAAGGCTTTATTAATTTTTATTCAGGCTACAGCAGGCTTCCTACAAACACTGTTGAAAATCAGTCAGAATACCTCCTGGCCTTCCCAAAACCCTAAGGAGAACACCGATGTTATGAAACATACATTCCATCAGCTAACTTGGTGGTCTGCAATTTATTATGAATTAAATGGAATTTATAAAACGTCAACCTAATCTATTGTAAAAATAGCTGCTATGAATAGGTAGACGATCGTATCACAAATGTTGTAATGTTTGTTTGAGTTTTGTCTAGTTTTAGACATATGAAGTTGTTATCTTATTTTTGTAACCAGCACCATAATTAATCCTCTCGAAAATGTCAGTTACCGAGCTGGCTTAAAAGGTTTCTGTTGATGTTATCGAATGTAAGGTCAAGGTACAAGTTGGTATTGTTAAATTCTTGCTCTGGTTTGTGTTAGTCCCGCCTACATTGATTGAACACCTTGCTGAATTCCAGATATGACGTAATCCTATTCAGATTAGATTTGAACTCGAAATATGATGTGAAACTGTGAAGTAACATAACTGAGATAAGAATTGGTATATTCTGATTTTACCATTATAATTTTACAAAGAACTATATTAATTTAGTACTAGAAAATCTTTTTCAAACATCCTTGTTGATTATGTTACATTCCAAACAACGCCTTCGCCCGGCAGAGCGAGAGACTTAGTCAGAATGTATCTGATTGGTCAACGTCTGATGTCACTCACTGTCAACCAAAACTGCCCACCAAAAGCATAAAAAGAGATGCTCCGTTTACAACAGAAGAGAGCAGAGAAGAGGAGCCCACAGAGAGAGCGGAGAAGAGGAGTCCACAGAGCAGAACTGTACTGCAAAAATTGATCACTCCTATGTTAAGGAAATATGCACAGAATATCTAAATATGAATGACAGTCAAAATATGGTGGACAGTAGTATTTCATGAGGCAATGCTCTGTTAAAGTTTAGTATGCGGTAGAAATATAGAGGGCTGATGATTTCTGCTAACTTAATTTACGTCATAATGACGTCATATCAAGCCATCATGACAACATGGTATCTGCACTCATTACGATTCATGAACAGACCACCTTAGTAAAATTTGATTGCCATAGCTCTTGAGGCTTTAGAGTTACAGGTGGTTCCCCACAAATACTCCAAGATCCTAAAAAAGCCCGGTATGAAAAATACTAAAACATAAAATCTTGTTAAGAAAATGATGGCCCAGCAGATAACTTTTAATAAAACTATGAAGGAAATATAATATAAAAACGAACTTTATTACTGACGTTTCGTTACCAAACAAGTAACATCTTCATAGCGAAATGAATTGCAATGTTTGGATCAGGCTTAAATAGCTGTTACAAAACTAGGTGGTGGTGATGGTATGGAAAAGGCTACCATACTCATTAAAATTCCTTTCCCATGCCATCACCTTCACCTAGCTTTGTAAAAGCTATTTAAGCCTGATCCAAACATTACATTTCATTTCGCTATGAAGATGTTACTTGTTTAGCAACGAAACGTCAGCAATAAAGTTTGTTTTATATTATATTTCCATTATGGTTTTAGTAAAAGCTATCTGCCGGGCCATCAAATTTTTAACAAGATTACGTTTCCCGCCTGGTACTTCGATTGCCAGGATTTAAAACATAAAATACTTTTTGCCTCGTTATCAAAAGAATGACAAAGGCATGAAGGATCACCCAGGGCACAATGCAATAGTGACACCAAATCCATCCAATCAGATTCACGAATCGGAAACGCAAGTTTGCTTAATGTCCAGCACGAGCGAAATACTTCGCGAAGGGTTCTAAAAATAGCCTTGAGCTATTTTAAGCCTTAAAGCCACTGCACAGGCGTCGTAGTCGCACAACCTTGAGAACACTACTACCACCAAAATGACTGTGCGGTAACGAGCACGAGCTGTTACAATAGCAATGATAATTCATGAACAAGAGGACACGAGCAAAAGAAGAAAACAAAAGGAAAGAGGTAAACGGCGGTGGGTTAGTCACACGAACAAACAAACTTTGGAACTGGGCGATTTTCACAATTCCGTTCAAGAACTGTGAGGAGATGATGAGCAGTTTTCCTTTACTTTCGAATGACTGCCCGTAGTTTTGATGTGTCAATGCGACTAGTCGGTCCACCGTTGAGATGAAAAGACACTCAGCTTTGATTTTACTCGGCGATTCTATTTCACGTGTTTCATTCGTTTGTTTCTAGACGGGTTTATTAAAGCTCTCCCGAAACACACCATTTTTCTGTCGTTAAGGGAAAGAAACGCACTGTTGCATAAAAACTATTCCAATCTTAGGCAATGATAGGGGCCGTTCACACTGAGATCGATCTAACTTGAATCGATCTCAGTTGCTTCGTGAAGGTGTTCATACTTGAAATGGACTCGTTTCGATCGGTCTCAGTTCGCATTCAAGCGTTCACACTCAGAGCGCTTTTCAGTTAAATCGATCTAAGATCGATCTAACTACCTAGTGTGAATGGGCCCATAGTGAAGCGACTCAAGCGACCAAGGTCAAAAGTTCTACATGTCAAACTACCACAGGGACCAACTTCGACGACCAAAGCAACTAACTTTGTAACCATTGAAAGGAGTTGCTTTTATCACGCGACCAAGGCGGCTGCCCACTGTGTTTCAGGCTTTAGTATTAGGGACTGGCACTGGATCATTTGCCCACCAATCGCAGAAAAATTCGACTGTTGACAGCAGTTTTGTGCTAGCCAGTTTTTTCATCAAATTCCCCCGCTCTCTTTCTGTCAAGGATATCAATGGTTACTAAGAGGATTGCAACGCAAACAATCTCATGCTCATTGATAGGTTCCATCACGTTCCGGTACATTAACCTTAAGTCAGAGATAGTATTTAAGCTTACACTTACGTTACGTCACGTAATACCAGGAACAATGCTTATTATACGTTGTGTTACATTACAGGTACATCAGATATGTCACGTCATATACCTGACATACATGAAGTTGTCACCTGATGTCATAATATAATATGTGGTTAACAGCTTTAAATTTTGCTAAATCCTTTTCCAAAAGTAAGGGGAATTTGTATACAGTTTAGATTCCATGCTTTTCATTACAGCCACCTTTGTAAATTTTAAAAAATTGGTCTTTTACCTTGACAAGTAATTCAAGCGTGAAGCAATTATTACCAAAAAGAAGACAGTAAAAAATCCAGAAAAGCAAGGCATAAACTCACCAACTTTAAAAATTCCAAACAACAGTGCGTAGCCGAAAATTTTCATCTCGACTCTCATGATAAACACCACGCTCTACATTGTTTCAAAGAAAGAAAAAAAAATCAGTTAAATAAACAAAGATCTAGAAGATTCTAGCAAAATATGTAAGAATTGTAGCAACGCGTCGGCATCATTGTATTTTATGTTCTTCGAAAATACTAGTATAGTAACTGAGGGTACTTGCACAGTTTGAATTTAGGCCATTTTGAGTCAATTCGCCTGTACTACTACACAGTAGAATTGACCATTTTTGTTAAAATTGGCCATTTTCTAATTTCAGTCTGCAACAACTCAGACACCCCCAGAAAATAAAACATACACCCTTAGATGGGGTTACTTTTCTGCTTTTAACCGGATCTAACCAGTTGGAATCTTATAATGACCATAAGCATAACTTTTAATGTCATCATCCAGCAAATAACGCTTATCATCAAAGCATGACAATGACACTGTATTGATTCTCATAACTTTTCAATTCATGGCAATTATTTCTTATTGTTTTCATCTTATGATGGAGTTGTTGTTTTACAAAAAGTGTTTCTTTATAATTGCTGTGATCAATGTCCTTTTTAATGACAGCTTTCTTAATACCTTTGGCAGTTTTACTACCCTTATCATTGTCTTTCATGTAACTGTACATCTTACTTCTCAAGCCGACAAATTCTACAATTGCCATACCAACTGTCTCATCTTTCATCTTTCCTATGACTTTCTTATTCTCTTTGAAGTAATAAAGTGACTCTACAGGGTAATCACTATTGTCAAATAATTATTTTCTTTCATGGAGGTCTTTATAAACATCTTCTGTTGCAATTTTATACATTAAACCGTCAGTATCAGTGAATAATAACTTAGTATTTTTGCCATACAATTGCTTTATAATGTTATAATGGAAGTCATACATCAATGTTTTGGAATGTTCTAATATACACATACCTACATAAGCTGGTCTATTTAGTGTAAGTCCTTATTTTATCTTATGGACAGCTACAAGGTTCTCATTAAATATCTTACTGCTTACATATGCTGGTTTTGACACTATCTTAATAAGTTTCTTTTCATCGGTAATTAATCGGACATCTATTCTTTTCCTTAAGTTTTCCATTATTTTGCCATAAACTGAGTTATTCATCAGTTTAAAAAAGTCCTTCTCAAAAGTGTTTTTAGCATTTGTTCTGTTCTGTGTGTTAAAGTCAATGTATTGTTTTAGCCACTTTGATTGGTTAAATTCCAATGTTCGATGAATTTTCTTCAGTTTCATACCTAAGGAAAGGTAAAATTTTAAATTTTCATGGTGTATCACATACTTTTTCTTGTCATATAATGTAGTCCTTAATTTATTTACTTTGCCAATAGAAATGCCATACATTTTTTCAATACTTTTACAATATTCTGACAATTCTTCTTTTTATACAGCCTTCTTCTCAGGAACTAATGGATAGTCATTATGCAAATCATGTAACTCTTTTGGGTAATCAAGATCCCTTCTAGGATTAACCCTTTATTGGAATCTTTATTGTACTTATTAAGGTCTACATCTGATGGTTCCATCCATTGGAATCCAACAGTAGTAAGTGACTGGCTCATTGCCCATCCATAAAGATTGTTCGCATCCAGGTACATTATGTATTTACTAAGTTTGTTCTTATCATAGTTCTCCATGTACTTATTATTAGCTGCCGCATATTCGTTTGCAATGTAGGAAATACCACCTCTCATACCTTTTTCAATAAATTGGTGCATATCAACATCATGCATAAGTTCCAATTTAACAGAAGTCATTTTCAACATAGCGTCCTATGCAAGCCCAGGAGATGTAAAGTAATGGCACGGATCTAACTTATAATACTGCAAACAAGTCTTTCTAAAGTTCTCAAAAACATCTGCCAATAAAAGGACATCACACTTGAGATACAAATCACGGTACTCTCCTACATTCTGCCTGTTGAAAGTATTCCACACATTTCGTGCATGTTCATAGGCATCACTAGTTATATGTTCGTTATTTAATATACTATAAAATTGTTCTTTAGCAGGCAACTTTGTTTCTTTGAACCTACAGAAGCTGTCCATATAATCATAAGGATAGACACCTTTCTGTTTCATAAGTTTCAATTCTTCTGTCTTTTTAAATTCCTTAGAAGTGTATTTAAATGCATATTCTGGAAGATTACGTGCTAGTCTTTCTAAACAGCTGGACATAAGTTGGAAACAATCAATAAATACAAGATGGTCACCCAGCATAAATGACATGTCATTTTCCATGTTATTCGGTATGACATTTATTTTCCTTTTGAATTTGCCAATCTCTTGCATAATAAGATGACTATCATACCCACGTAGATTGTGGAATACTACTGGTATTTTCTCTGACAATTCATAATTTATATTGCATTTTTGGTGTGCAGAACCTCTGTATTTACCAGTGATACGACAATGGTCTCTAACTCTAACATCAGTTGGATCATATTTCTTTCTGCAAATATGACATTCACCGGTCTGTTTAAAATTCTCTTCATCTTCTTCTGTCATTTCTAAGTGTTTATTAAAATAGTTCTTCTTGGTCTCTTGACACCATGTTTCTTCTTCTAGCATTCTTTCTATGAACTTATAAACAGTATTCTCACCTCTATACATTTGCACCTGTTTGCTATTCTGGTCATCATAACAGCATAGCACTTTATATGCATAACTGCAATCTTTATGTCTTTGATACGCATCTAAATATGAGTTATCTGGTTTATTTTTAACACCATGTATTTTCTCTACGATTGCTTCAAAGTCAGCATAAAGTACAAATGGTACTTCTAATTGCTTATGATAGTTATTAAACTGCAGTTTTTCACCCTTATTCGGCATCTTTATTGCTTGCTTTCCGTTTACCGTTAAGCAGACTTTTTTATGCACCTCAAGAACATTCTCAGTAGTAAAACATTGCATACAATGCATACAAAAGTGTTTCTTCTCTTTGTGCATTGTTTGGTCATACATGAACCTATTAAAGTCATTTATCAGAACATAATGGTCCTTTATAAGCAATAAATTCAAAACATTCTCATGCTTTTTTTTTTGATATATAAATTGGAAATGTTTTTTTATCTTCATAGCCAAATACATTTACATTTATGTTGTTCTGTTTTTCCACCTTACAGTAATCTTTCACAGAAACAGGGAATTTCACATTAGTGTAGTCTAATTTTGATGCAAATTCCTTGTCAGTCTTTTTGACTCTCTGTGGATTCTTCTCTTGTGGATTTAAATGTCTAATGTGACACCATCTAAAACATTCATTATCCTTATTTTGGATATTAATGAGGCCTTTTTTTACAGTTTTTGCAATTCCTGTGGCAATTGCACATAAGAACTGCCTTTTAATGGTTTATATTTGGCAAAATGAATGTAATGTTTCTCAATTCTTTCAATGGTCCATCCTTATCCCTCTGATATCCATACATCGATTTTATTGGTGATTTCTGCATTCGATTCAAGCAATCCACTGGTTATTTCATTGGTATTTATTATTGTCTTCTGTTTACTATTAACGTAGGCCATCTTATAAATCTTATTCTTCTTAAATGTGACCACTAATGTCTACATGTATTTTTCCCCTTTCATTTCTTTTAATAAGTCAGTTAATAAACCTTAAACACCAATAAATTGCATTTTTGGGTCTTTTGAATTCACAATTTTGACATTATATCTCCTAACATATCCTTTTAACGCTTTTTTATTTCAACTTATGATTTTATCACTGTCCAACTCTCCTCTCCATGCTAAATAATACAGACAATTGCAATCTTTGTCCAATCCTAATTTCGAATAAATAATACCAAACAAACCGTCGTCAAACATCTTGTTTGTCTTGGAATCAGCCATATCCTTTAAATAGCATTTTAATGGAATTCTTCTTCTACTACATAGCCTTATAATGTAGTAATTATATCTGGACACATTCCAGCCATTAAACAGTTCTTCTTTCTTCATGACATCAACAACCTTCATATAATCAAATAAGGTCAATTTATTGATCTTCTACACACCCATGTAGCTTTTTATACATCCATCTGTTTCTACTATAGACAGATTTCTTTTTATACTTAAGCCATATGTTGTCAATCCATTGGCCTTCATTAACAAAAGCATGATCCGCAATAACTCCGCATTTTGGACATGTATAATACCCATCGGCAATAATCCTATCCGCTTTACAATCGCTGCAATATTATGTGGAATTCATATCTATATGCTACAGGGCGTATCAAAAAAAAGTAGACAATTTTGAAATCTCTAGAAAACTATAAATTTATCAAAATATCTCATAGATTTGTGTTAGTATAGGTACTTTAGCATCTTCAGGTCAATCTAACACTAAAAACAAACAGAAAATTTAACTTCGAAAAAAGGGAGAGCGGTTTGTGGAAGCCTCATTTTGAATGGCTTGTGCAAACACGAATGAGGGGTTTAAAATCCAATTTGAATTAATGGGCTGAAAGTTTGGGTAATTTTTTACAAAGTATCAAAATTTCAGAAAATTTGATGAACATTAAGTCGGCCGCGCAACTGCTTAAACATGGACTTTTTTTCTGTTTAACTCGCAGCTCTCGTAACTTTTTTCATGCACGAATGATTTCATGCATGAGTGATTGCTCGGATGGCTAAGCTAACATTGGTGTTGTCAAAAATAAATTACATTTAGAAACTCGCATAAAAAATCATTTGTTACACAAAAACGTTAAAGCATGCAAAAGCGAACAAGAGCAGAATTTACAAAAGTTATCTTCAGTCCTCAACATGTCCGCCGTTTCTTTCCACGCAAAGTCTTGCCCTCCTTCTCATGCTAAAAACGACACGACGAACCATTTGCCTGTTCTGTTTCAGAGTATCCATCTCGTGTTGAATTCTCGCCTCAATCTCGTCCAGGTTTGCTGGTGGAATGGCATAAACCTTAGACTTTAGGTAACCCCAAAGGAAAAAGTCAAATGGAGTCAAATCTGGAGATCTCGGTGGCCATTCTACGGGACGATTTAAAGCAATAACTCGGTTTCCAAACAATTGTTCCAAACGCTCAGAAACAATTCGTCTCCTGTGAGGTGGTGCTCCTTCTTGTATCCACCAAAGCCGCTGAAACCGGCCATTTTCGTTCGGAGCGAAACGGCGTATTTCCCTCAATTCAGGAACCACTTGCTCATTTATCATTTGCAGGTAGTCATCGCCGTCTATGTTCTGCCGAAAGAAAAAAGGACCAATGACAGTTCCATTGCCAATCAACCCAACCCATACAGTTACCTTGTGACGGTCATCATGTCGCTGATACTCAAAGTCTATGTGCTGTTGACCACGGGGACAGTACTCTCGAATGTTATGGGTGTTGACAGAGGCATTAAGGGCAAATCCTGCTTCATCTCCAGTAAGTACGTTTTCAAGAAATCACGCTGTTCGGTTCACAAGGTTCTGGCAAAACCGTTCTCGCCGTTGGTAATCACCTGCAAGCAATTGATGGCGCAGTATCATTTGGACTGGGTGAAATCGTAAGTCCAACCGTATGATACGATTAAAGGTCGCAGATGATAAATCAAGACTATTCCGCCGAGCGCTTATTCTCTCCTCGCCTGGCCGCTGATTTTCGATCTCATTTCGTACGGCTTCGATGTTTTCTTGAGTCCTTGCTATTCTCAGGCGTCCTGGTCTTCCCCGGTTGAGGTTGCAACTTGTCCCATTGGCACTGTACTTAGCCACATTCTTGTAAACTGCAGCTCGAGATGGACAGCGCACATCAGGATACTGTTCTCGAAATCTTTCCAGCACTCTCGTCACGTTCCTGTTATTACAGTGGTATTCTGGCACCAAAAAAGCTCTCTGCTGTGGAGTGTACTGCGGCCTTACCATTTTTCAAATGTTTGATATGAAAAACAAGCTAGCAAATGAATTTGATTCATAATTCCTAAACCGGACATCCCTCTTGGATTCCCCCAGGCGTAATTAACATAGTCTTTTATTAAACAAAAGAATGAAAAAAGAGTATTCACTCTTAGCTTAGTCATCCGAGCAATCACTCATGCATGAAATCATTCGTGCATGAAAAAAGTTACGAGAGCTGCGAGTTAAACAGAAAAAAAGTCCATGTTTAAGCAGTTGCGCGGCCGACTTAATGTTCATCAAATTTTCTGAAATTTTGATACTTTGTAAAAAATTACCCAAACTTTCAGCCCATTAATTCAAATTGGATTTTAAACCCCTCATTCGTGTTTGCACAAGCCATTCAAAATGAGGCTTCCACAAACCGCTCTCCCTTTTTTCGAAGTTAAATTTTCTGTTTGTTTTTAGTGTTAGATTGACCTGAAGATGCTAAAGTACCTATACTAACACAAATCTATGAGATATTTTGATAAATTTATAGTTTTCTAGAGATTTCAAAATTGTCTACTTTTTTTGATACACCCTGTATATACATATTATTTCTTTAAGTGGTAAATTATATATCCGCCGAATGCACGAAGTACTCCTATTGTTACATATTGATATTCTTTCATCTCATCACTCGGATTATAATAATCTTCTAATTTTGGTCTATTATATTCTATTGATTGGATCTGTCTTAATTCATTAAGATTCTTATTTGTTACATTTATGTCGTTATTAGCATCTGATAATTGTTGTCTTAATTGTTGGATTCTGTCATGCCTTCTTACTTCATCTTCATAGAAATTCTCTTTTGCTTTTACTAGCTCTTCTAATGCCTTATTATGCCTTTTGATCTCCTCTTCATATACATTTTTATCAATCATTTTAAAAAGATAACCGGCACCTGCAAAAGAAATAACTGCAAATGTTGTCTGTATAAATGATGCCATTACATATAGTTATTTATGTTTTGAATGGATCTGTTGGAATCCACTTGTTGGATTGCATCCATTTTACTAATAGTGTGCTTACTGTTTATATTTTCAATCAGTTTCATTATAAATACTTTATTAGTGCCCCATGAAAGGCCTACTAAGCCGAGAGTTACCAATACAGAATCATATATTTCATTCATTACTTCATTTCTATTAACAGTACTCATTTCTGATAAATAACAGTTTATATTTCATCTTTCATACGATGGAATTTTATTTTATGGGTTTTCAATGTATGTTCATTTTTAAATTTTCTACAAGTGCAATATGGACATTTTATACGAACATCGGTCATATATTGTATAATTTCAGTTATAATTAAGTCATAATCACTGGAAACTAAGCATTTATAATTGTTCATTTTATACTTCTCCAGTAATTCCTTCTGTGCATCTGACA
This sequence comes from Heliopora coerulea, assembly GCA_030142905.1. Lineage (NCBI taxonomy): Eukaryota > Metazoa > Cnidaria > Anthozoa > Scleralcyonacea > Helioporidae > Heliopora > Heliopora coerulea. The sequence continues at coordinate 5,234,331 of JASJOG010000002.1, forward strand.
ATTGTCCATTGTTCTGCGGTGTCTTAAACTCAATGCAAAATCCATTATAATGCTTATGAAGATTGGTAATAATAATATCTGGCTGGCCCTTCTGATACCCTTTTCTGTATGATTTTACCGTTTTACTAGAAGTATCTTGCAATTCACCTCAGCCAGCTATTAATAATGCATTAGGATAAAAACGCCTTACATATTGGGTTACTTTAGTGTGTAAATCATACTCATTTTCTATCTTGAACAAATTTGTATTTGGATTATTAAACTTGCTATAAAATCCATTTCTTTTAATGGAAGGTAATATTTCATTTGTAACCCATCTTTTGAACTTTTTTGCTGACTCTAATCTGGATCTTAATGTTAATGAATAAATTCCACTTTCATTTAAAAAAATACAACTACGGACCTGCCCCGAATAAAATATGGACCAGGTCTTTTGTCCTCTTCGTCAACATGTTTTCTTATCGCACAGTAAGTATTCTTATAACCTAATGCAGAGGCAATGTCTTTACCTTTGAACCATACATTTTGCTTTCCATCTATATGAATATTAATGGATAATTCATTTCATAATTGTTATATTCTTTTAATGTTGCAGACATAACTATATATATTTTTAACTATCGAGAACTTTTTGCGGTTTAACTTCACAAGTTTCTGGATTTTTATGTTCCATCTGTGATTCCTTCTTATTATTCATCACATAGTACAAACTGAATAATGAAACAGCGATTCCGATGACATTTATAATTAAGCCATAACTAATATTATTCTGTGGTGTTTCTGTCTCATTTTTTGAGTTCATTTTTCTTTCTCTATTAAATTCTGCCAAACGCTTACCTGCTTCAACACGTTTTGGATCTTTCTCTTTCTTTACTGCAGTAGTCTTAGGAGTTTCTTCAGACATCTTATAATTTATATCTTATGTTTTACTAGCAGATTGCTGTAAGACTGTTGATAGATTACTGTTAGATTGCTGGCAGTTAACTGGTAGATTGCTGGCAGTTAACTGGTACATTAATGTTAGATTGATGTAGATAAATTCTGTCATATCTATCAGACATACCATTAATTGTTGGACAAGTATATATAACAATATCGTCTAATACTTTAGTGTCTGATAGGAAAAGTGCTTCATCATAAGGAAGACCATTCATGTAAGTATTAAGTTGTGTAAGTACCTTTTTTATAACTTGTATATGCAAACTTACAGCTTTCTATTTTCTTATTTATATTGGACTTAGTAATGTATCCATGGCGAATTTTGCCAACTCCAGTTATGGACAAACTTGCGAAATGAGTGAATGGCGTAAGAGCACTTCCTACGGCTGTTAGAGACATTGATGTCATATTTAATGTTAATTTTATTGTTGTTAACTTCTTATATTTCCAATTGTAACAAGTGGCCAATTTATGGTAATACAGATACCATCCTTTCAATTTCTTTATCTCATATTCTGGAGTATTTCTCATACATTACACCACATCATAAATTTATGGGTTCATGATCGATTTTATGCCATTTTATAAAAAATTATAAATTTATATCGATTTTATAAAAAAATATCAGATTCTTCCATTTTATGTCTATAAAGTATGAATAAGGCAATATCACCTTTTAATGGAGCAATACCAGTAGGATTCAGATCTCCAGATGTCATTCTACTACTTCCTGGAGTTTATCAGTCAATCCATATCAGTCAATCCATATCCTTCAACGTATTTAATATTTAATTCAGAAATTTTTTGGATTGTACCATTTGATTGCCATATTTTTGGAAAACTTTTTTTGGTGTTAGAATAAAGATATTTTGTCATAGATTTGTCATTAAGAAATGTGTTATTTGTATATCACTTAGTATATCAGTTAGTATGCCACTATCTACATCACCATTTGTTTTTAATGTAACGTCAAACTCAAATTTCGATATGTCTGCATTTGGATGCTTTTTTAAGAAATCAGCCCTCAGTCTACTTTTTTCTTTTCTTATATTTTCATGGCTTTATCATAATTTTTACCGTAGTATTCCTTTTCCATACAATATACTGTATTATATACTGTGTTTATATGAAGAGATTATCTGTACTTATAGAAGGACAATCTAAGGAAATTCAATGGACGAGTCATTTATAATAACGCATGAAGACCTATATTTGTTAGTCAAAAAAGCAGCCATTTTCTGGGAGTATGGCAATATCATTGCAGGCGAGAATAATGAAATCACATGTAATGGCAATAAAAAGACTATTGAAGAAGGATATTGGACATTCAGCATGTTTAAAAAAGAGATTGAATCATTTGGTAGTGTAACTTTAGATTCTAATAAGCATAATGTAACATGTAGTATTACTTCTGATAGTATAATGAGCTTAAAAAATCTTGGTCCACTTTTAGGCTTTAGTAAAGACCAAACTATAAATGCCAATACAAAGACAACAGGTGGAAAACAAGTTGATATTAATAATGGCTTAGAATACATAGAAATAACATGTAGTCTGGTTAAAATGCCAGAAAATATTAATACAGATGGAAAGAAAAGTGCTGTTATATTAACCTTACCAATAACCAGCACACAGTCGTTAAATGGCAGTGTTCAGCACTATTTTAACATTGAATCCAGAGTGCCGATAGACAAAGAAGTTATAAATAAAATTGATTTTAATGTCACAAAGAATGTTGGTAAAGTACTTTTAGATTTATATATTATGTAATTTATATGGATAATGACATGGAGTTAGAACAAGCATTGAGAGATATTTGTTACAATCCAAAAACTGGCTATCAATCATTAGAGAGGTTATACAAAAAAGCATTAGAAGATGGGTTAAATATAAGTAGAAAACGTGTAAAAGAATGGTTAAAATCACAAGACACATACACCAGATATAAACCAGTTGTTAGAAAACATAAGTTTAGAAAGGCATTTGTCAATTTCCTTGGTGATCAAATTCATATGGATTTAGAAGATATGGGTTCATATAAAAATCAAAATAAAGGATATTATTGGATATTAACAGCTGTGGAGATTCTTAGCTGATATGCATTTGCCATACCTGTTTATAGGAAAGACACAAATAACCTGACTAAGCCAGTTACAGAGCTATTAAAGCAATTTAAAGATCGTTTTGATGACTATCCCAAAGTAGCACAGTTTGATGATGGAAAAGAGTTTTATAATGTTGGTGTAAAAACATTATTAGAAAAACATAAAATAAAATACTTTTCCACAAAGTCGGATAAAAAGGCAGCTATTGTAGAAAGATTTAACAGAACACTTAAAACTGTTATGTGGAAATATTTTTACAGTAAAGGAACTTATAAATGGATTGATGTCTTGGACCAATTGTTGTATAATTATAGTAATACTAAGCATAGCATCATATTAATGAAACCAAAAGATGTTAACAAAAAGAATAAAGACTAAGTGTGGACAACTCTGTATGGCCATCTCTGTGCTGAGTCACCATTACCTAAGTACAAAATTGGTGATACAGTTCGGATCTCTAAATATAAATCCACTTTTACTAAAGGTTATGAGGCTAACTTTGCAGAAGAATTGTTCAAAGTAGTTAAAGTTATACGTGGTGACCCTAATGTGTATGAAATACAGAACTTGGAAGGTGAGCCGATTATTGGGAAGTTTTATGAACAGGAGTTATCAGGTGTTAATAAGAGAGATGATGTTTATAGAGTAGAGAAAACACTTAAGAGAAAAAAGGTAAAGAACAAAAAATGGTTTTAGTGAAATGACTGGGTTATGATATTAAAAATAATAGTTGGATTCCAGAAAGTAATATTCAAGATATAGAGTAGTATATATATGGCTGAAGGAGGATTCGATGATTTTGAAATGGAAGACTTGGGTAGAAAGGAATATCCAGAATATGAGAATATGAATGAACAAGAGTTAAATGATGAGTATGCCAGTCTTACAAATTAGCTTATAAACTTATTGAATAATCCTAATTAACAAGAAGATGACGCCAAAGATATTAAAGAAAGGATTACATATATTGATCGTATCCTAGAAAATAATGATGGTAAGACTGTAGTTTTAAGAAAAAGACAAGGGAATATATTAGATTCGTTAGGGGCCACTGTTAAAAGACCTGAAAACGAAAAAGAATTTGTATTTGAAGATTTTATAAAAAGAAACTATAGTAAAGGTTTTAGGCTTGATGTTGAACATAGTGATAAGGCACTTGAGTTGCTTCAAAATGTTGATAAAACAGGCCAAAATAACATAACGTTTAAACCATTAACAAGCAGAAATAAACGCGGAACAGCACAAGTTGTGCTTAAAAAAGATTCTAAAGGTATATTACAATTCAATAATGTTGAAAAAGCACAAAAAGCTGTTAGACAATTTAAGGAATTAATAGATGAGATTCAAGAAGAACAGGAAGATAGAGATGAAACTACTGAAAGAATGCCAATAGTTAACACAAATGTAGAGTTCAAATCGATTAAATATTGTCATTAGAAGAGAACCGTGAATTGGAAGGTGTATTAAACCCATCAAAGACTATTGATATGTCAACTAGATCACAATTTCTTGAAGTTCAAGAAGATCATTATAATGAAAAATTGAAGAAAACGATAGAAAAAAGAGATAATGCAGGTGATCCTGCAGAATGTATAGAATTAGAAGAAAGAGTTATTGGCCTGCGAGAAGCAAGAGATTTAACCATTAGACAGAAGAGGTTGGAAGAAGTAAGAGAATAACAGGAGGAAGAGATAACGAGATTACAACACTTTAAAGAATGGGCCAAAGAAAACATAGCTGGATTATCAGTAATAGCAATATCAGTTGAAGGTATTATAACCACTATTATTATTGACGCAAGAATTACTAGGCGCGTTACTTACTGTAATTGTCCAAATATTCTCATTTCGTGTTAAAGGTTTGGAACGGCTTGCAAAACATAAATGGATATTAGCAGTTGCCATCTCATCAATAATTTATGAACAATATAAACAACGAAGATAAAATATATGTTGTAATATGAGTACCAAAGAAAAAGAATTAGTTCCTGGATCTAGAAGAAGTAATATGGCTACGGTGAGAGGTGAAAGGACAAGACAGGTTGTTACTTTCAATCCAAATAAAGCATCAGCAGAATAGGAGTTGTATATAGACATTCCGAAACTGAAAATGGACAGTTGTTTGGTGCCTGGCAGCTTCCATCTTTTATTGAATTTTAAAGTAAGTAATACAAAGTCATGGTTTCTTAACTAGAAATACGTGCACGTAACAACCCCTCGCCCATCCTTCCAATATATTTCTTGAGAATCCAAGTAACAACGATAATTTTTCAAAATTCTCAAAAAGACAAATCCTCCAGACTATAACTGGAAGAGGACATGCAATAAAAAAAATCCACACAGAATTTGGCCGCAAATAAACAACAATCCAAACTGGAAATTATTTTATATTTAAACTTTTTCTTTTTTTTATATTTAAACTGCTTATAGTCATATTTACGTTTAAAATTTCAATTCTGCTTTATTAAAACAAAAAGTTCGGTGAGAATAACGTTCAATAGCTTAACAACTGGTAAGATGTCCATCCTTAGAATTAAGTTATTAAACAACGAATGATAGGATCAATACCCTGAATTATTTTCGGGTTTATGGTAATTCGTGTCGTTTTCCAATTAGACTTCTCACTCACTTTGCCTTAAAGAAAGGTTGTTTTATTAGATGACTAGACTTTCCGTCTTAAAAGTGGAACATTCTCATAGGTTATCAAACGGATACCAGCATTACGGACAGCTTATGATTGAATATTTTTCTGACATTTTTTGACTTAAGAAATTAATAAATTATACGTTACCTCAAAGTTGGTTACAAATCTTTAAAAGTCTTTAAGATCAGCTATGATAAGGTTTATGCTAAATATTCATCCGGAAGTACAAGACTTTGGTAACGAAGATGAAACGAATTACGAAACCGACGAAGTAAACAAAGAAAATATGAACGAATTCTGCAGTTTTATCACTGGCCAAAAATCGAAAAATACAATACATAAAACAAAATACGACAAGCAAACCTTGTTCTAGAAGAACGAGAGGAGGGAAGTGAAAGACGAACTTTTTCCAAGGCAAAACATCAATAAAAAAGAAAAATGGCGTATAAACCTGCAACTCTTGCGTATTTTCAACTAAGCATTTAGTGGCACCTCAACACGAAGGGTTCATCGGTAAATTTACACATAGACGACTTTAAACTTTCCTGAGAGGTTTTAAAATCCTGATGAAAGGATTGCCGGTCGAATACGGTAAAGGTCATCATGCACAAATCACTCTTGAAGTGAGAAAGACTGAGGCGGACAACTGTTTTGCCGAAGGATAATTTGGTGACCAAAAACAAGTAGCTTTGCAGCGAGTTACCTAGTGGCTGTTTACCTTGCATTTTTGTTTCGAGCCAAAAATACATCCTAACGTCTTCAGTGGGGCTACAATTCATGGGGAAAAAATCCTGATTGAGGCGATGAAATCTTTGTGTGGAAAACGGAGAAAGCATCCAAGGACTGTCATGGCCTGGACAACTCTTCTAAATGACGAGTGTTCTGTCCCACTTCTCAAACAATTGACCATGAACACTGTCCGGTTAAATACTGCAAAATGTTCAAAAATAATCGTCGTACAGAGATGAATGAACCAGAATCTTCATTCTACTTTACCAATTACACAGCAGCAAAATCCAGGCGGTAATATTTCGTACAGGAAGTCTCCCTTAGGGAAGAATGAAGTCGGGAAGCTACTTTTGAAAGCTGATCAAAACAATTCCGTTCGCAGAACTTGTACTTCAAAGCTACTCGATTCAGACGTACCTGTGATTGTGCAGCTCAGGTAAGTGGTTACCAGAACGTGAAAAGTCCCAAGATTTATACTAATCGACATGTATTCAACTTCAGCGAAGAATGTCGTTTTAATACACTTAGTCGCTTAGCAAATGTCCTGAAAGCAAGCGAGTTCCATTACGTCTTTTGTTAATATAAATCAGAAAGAACCGAGAAAAAGCGTTGCTTCAAAAAGTGAACAGTTGTCAAATGCATATTCCAAGGAACTAACTTTGAGAACTGCTCTTTCAAGTCATAAATTGTCCAGTTACTGAGATGGCGAAACCAGCCGTAGGCACCAAGAAAGCCATTTCCTTTGCCGGTCTTAAATCATTTACTGGATTCAGTGTTCAAATAATGTAAACAACAAATAATGTAACAATAACGTAAATAAGAAAGCTCATATAGAAAGATGATAGTGGTGCAACATCTGACAATGCGCAGAAGGTAAGTGACGCATTGATGTTCGGTATTTATAGCAATAAGCAGAAAATTTGTTTGGATAAGATTATTCATGATCATGGATTGTGTTGTCCATTTTATATGAATAACAATTTCTGTTATGTGTTGACATTACCCCAAGCAAGTGAAATAACGGTTGCTCAAGCTAGTCAAACCCTTGGATCTTACATATTAGAAGACCTGGAATTGGAATATGAGACCATAGGAAATATGGATATTGCCAATGAATCATCATACAATGTTGATAGGTCATTGTCTTATGAACATGTAACACTTATGAAGACTGTTGTATGGGCAGCTGCTTCCACACTGTTGAATGAAAACATAAATGTGCCAAGAAGATCAATGAGAAGTATTGTTCTATTGTTCACTAAACAGACCAGAGCTGACAGGGAAGAATTCCTCTATCCTAATATAAATGAAGTGAAATTGACCATTGAAGCAGTACCAAATAATGTGTATTCCCAAGGAGTTCCTAAGAGTAGGTTCTATGATAAGCCAAAATGATTATTCGGAAGTAAGGTAGAAAAGGATAATTATATGACCATTTAAAAATTCTACAAGGATAAATTCGCACTTGTTATTGATCTGAGAAGTCATGAAGAAGTAAATAAGACTGCGCATGGAAAGAAAATTGTAAATACACAAAATGGAGTTGTATTGGAGATTAAGAAGACCGCACATACTGGAAATATTAATTGCTACATTTTTGTTGTGTCAGATGGTCTGGTAAATATTGTAAATAAGGGCCTCCAGAGTATCCAACATTAGATTCTGTATTATAATATATATGAACACACCTTTTATATTCCTTTTATATTCCAAACAGAAATGACATAAAAATTATAACTGATGATTATATGAATGGCGTTACTAAGGAGGAGTCAAATGGAATAATAAAAAGATTAAAAAGCAAAAAGTATTCCGTTTTGGAGATTAATTTAAGTTATCCATATGAATATAAAATATGCGGTAACGTATAACCGATGGTAAAGCGCAAAGATTCATTAGAAGAAAATATTGAGGCATATGTAGATGAAATGAAATCCGCGGAAGTGAATGATAATAAACCTAAAGATGATATTGAATGGAAAAGGGAAGAATTGATTAGATTGTCAGAAAATGGTCAAATAGATAGAACTGTTGTATCCGTTAAAAAGGCAAGTAGTAAGATTGTAGAAAAATTATATAGCAAATACGAAAGACAAAGAATGCAAAAAGCAAATGAATTTTTAACTGACCAACTAATAAGTAAGTTTGCCAGTGTATTGGATGGATTAGATGCAATAGAAAGTCCAGATGTGTTATCAGATGAACTGAGAAAGGACGACTTATTCAAGAATGATGTCCAAAAAGCTGTTGAATTGATTAGCCCTTATATTCCCTACTTAGGGACATTATCTGGAGGTGTGACCACTACTAAGCGTATTTATGAGCACACTAATAAAGAAAAGATTCCTACTGAAACATCAACTGAATTGTAACCCGTTAGATTCGGTTAAAAGCAGAAAAGTAACCTCATCCAAGAATATATGTTTCATTTTCTGGGGGTGTCTGAGTTGTTGCAGGCTGAAATTAGAAAACGGCCAATTTTAAAAACAATGGTCAATTCTACTGTGTAGTAGTACAGGTGGATTGACTCAAAATAGCCTAAATTCAAACTGTGCTAGTACCCCCAGTTACTATACAACTGAAAATGCGTGAATACCTTCACGTACATACCTTATTACAATTATCTTTTCTATAAATACGAAGTGAATTGTTAATCTTTATCAGAACTAAAATCATGGCATCAAGATCATGTAATCCAATTCAAACTGTGGGAAGCGGAAAGCTTATTTTGACAGTTAGTACCTCTAAAAGTATTTCACTTAACTTTCTGAGATTTCATGACTTTCTTGCAAATTTTATTGGCCTGTGAAAATTGGTTGGAAAATTTTTCAAGTTTTTATTTGCTTTGATTTTACATTGTCAAATTACTCTTTTTTGAAAGGAAACAATTTTATAAGATTGACTTTAAACAATGTAGTGGTCGGCAAATGTGATTTCTTAATTTGATATTACTTATTTGCCGTATTGTTTATGATATTATGACGTCACATTCAAAAAATATACCAATTATGACGTTTCATCTACACCACTTTTTATCGCTATAGCAACATATTTCGGCTGTAAAATCCACATAAAACATATAGTATTCTGTGAAAATAGTGGTTTCCATGGAGTAAATACCTTATTGTTTCTAATTTTCGTGGGAGTTAATTTTCGCGATTTTTGCGATTACAGAAAAATCCCAAAATTAAGGTCCAGCAAAAAAAGGTTAACAAGAATCTTAAAGACGCGAAATTTAACTTACTGTTTATAAAACCCTGTCATTGTCCTAATTATTGTTGCTAAGTATGCCAATAGTGAGTGAAATTAAAATCTGTGGCACTGATTCTCAGTCCACCTGTTTGTTTTGCGTCACAATGTTTGGAAACTTTTTGCGAAATTTAGTTCCTTTCTGATATGATTGTTCCGCCAAATCGAGAAATGTGCTTCTCTCAACCTGGTGACCGCAAAAGTTAGTGACAAGGTAGTTTTTGCGATGACGGCCGCAGACAATCCTCATAACCCCCATTCCGAAAACAACAAAGAGCCTATTCTGCAGTCATTCTTTTGATAATCAGCAAACTTTTAATTGGTGAACAATTGTCAATAACGTTTGTAGTTAAGGGGAAGTAAGGGCGGTTACCAAGCCGCCTGACCTTTGAGAGGCTTTTTGTCAGAACTGCTGTCCCGTAAATAAAAGGAATCGAAATGAGTTTCTCTAAGTTAACAACTTAACTATTGAGTTTCGCTAACGATTCAAGAAGCTAGTCAAGAAGTTCAGATGCTTTCCTCCTGTACTTGTTAATGACAATTTCTTGTTTTCATAGCCGCAATGAATTAGACCGTCAAGCTGGCTTTAGCACGTGGCACCATTAAGAACGGGATGCATTACCAAGCTTGATTATTATTTATCAACAAGAAGTGCTTACAACTTGGAACTACATATATATTTACCTTTAATATGTATTTCTTTTGTGACAGGAACATATTTTTGGAGCTGGGAGTTGTGGAAGCCTGTCTTGACGAACATGAAACGTGTTTTATAATCGATTAATATCCCTATTGATAAATGCTTTCGTTTTTCGAAATCAGTACAAAGTAGGATTTCTGTGCTAAACGAAAGAGAATGATTACTAATTTCGGTGACTTGTGGTCAGTGTACGTGTAGCAGAAATGATGGTAGTAGAACCATTTTTTCAAGCCAAGTTGTATTCATTCACATAAAATCAGCTTTATCCAAATCGATTTGACTCTTGGAGTGGGCAAAAAATAGAGTTTTGAAGGTATTTATCTACAATTTTCAACACTTTAAGCAAAAGTTATTTTCACAATGACTAGAAGGGATGCTAAAAATAAGTGGTGTCAATTACTTCGTCATTTCTTGAGCATTCTAAATTACTGAATAATACCAACAACAGTCAGACATTTTCATGGATAGAACCCAGAAAGAAAGTTCAAAATCAAACTAAAGTCAGAGACAGCAAAGGTGGCCGACAAGAAAACCTTTTGTTATATACCTAAATTATTTGTCTTACATGCCTTTTCAGCCGCAAGTAAAGAGAAATGTGTAGAAAAAGTAAGTTAACCATATTTTTGATATTTAAGGGACGACAGGGCGGGGTTTTTTAGCGTAAACGTTATCCCCTCACCTAGCGCGCGAAGAGCGGTGCGATTGTACTAATCTTGACGTGTGTGGAGTCCATTTACACGCGTGGTGACATGGGAGAAAAATTTTCGCGCTGTGTATCGATGTTTCTTCATATATATATATATATATATATATATATATATACACGTATATATCCATGGATTCCGGTCACTCAAGAATGCCTTGAGCAAACTCGGGGACTGGTATGTTGTTAACCAAACCCTATTTAAGTCCGTATTGAAGCAAATCAATTTCGTCTTGATCTTTTTTCCCTTGTATGAATCTCTCAGACAATCAGACGTTGTTTACATCATTTGAACACTGAAACCAGTAAATGATCTAAGATCGGCAAACGAACTGGATTTCTTGGTGCTGGCGGCTGGTTTCACTTTTGCAGGACATATTAGTTACTGGACAATTTAAGACTTGAAAGGACAGTTCTAAGACTCAGTTCTTTGGAATATGCATTGGCCAACTGTTCACATTCTGTAGCAACGCTTTGCTTGGCTCTTTCTCATCCATATAAAATATCAATAAGAACAAAAGACGTTACGGGAACTCGCTTGTTGCTAGCACATTTCCTAAGCAACTGAGTGTAAAGGACATTCTTCGCTTAAGCTGAAACGACGCTGATTTCTATAAATCGAGACTTTTCACGTTCTAGTACTCACTTAGTTAACCAAGACAATCACAGGTACGTCTGAATCGAATAGCTTTGAAATGCAAGTTTTGCGAACGGAATAGTTTTGAGCAGCTTTCAATAGTGGATTCCCGGCTTTATTCTTCCCTAACGGAGACTTCTTGCACCAAATATTATCGTCTGGATTTTGCTGGTGTTTTGCTAATGTTTATTAGAAAAGTAGAATAAAGATTCTGGTTCATTCATTTCTGCACGATGATGGCTTTTGAATATTTTGTAGTACTTAATCGGACAGCGTTCATGGTCAATTGTTTGAGAAGCGGAATAAAACACTCGTCGTCCAGTAAACTTGTCCAACAGACTTTGGGTGCTCTCTCCGCTTTCCGCACAAGGATTTCATTGCCCCATTCAGGATCGTTCTCGGTATGAAATGTGGCCTAACTGAAGATGTCGGGATGTATTTCTGGCCCGAAACAAAAATACAAGGTAAACAATCACCCGGTAACACGCAGCAAAGCTACTTGTTTTTGGTCACCAAACTATCCTTCGGCGAAACAGTTGTCCACTTCAGTCTTTCTCACTTCTCGGGTGGCTTGTGGATGATGACTTTTACCGTATTCGACCAGTGATGCTTTCATCAGGAATTTAAAACCTCTCAAGAAAGTTTAAAAGCTTAAACCTGTCTTCTTTTTTCAAACTCACCGTTGAATCCTATGGATTGAGGTGCTTCTGAATGCTTAGTTGAAAATACGTAAGGGTTAAAGGTTTGTATGCTACGCCATTTTTCTTTTCTATGAAAGTTTTACGGAAGAAAAAAGTGCGCATTTACTTTTCTCTACTCGTTTTCCTTTTAACCTAAATTTGCACAAGGTTTACTTTTCGTGTTTTGTTGTATGTTTTGTATTTTCCAATTTTTGTTCAACAATTAAAATGTAGAACTCATTCATATTTTCTTTGTTTATTTCGTCGGTTTCGTAATTCTTTTCATCTTCGTCACCACAGTCTTGTACCTCCGATTGAATAATTAGCATAAATCTTCATCATAGCGCTTCTAATAGAGATTTGTAACCAACTTTGAGATAATGTAGGATTTATCAGTTTTTTTAAGAGAAAAGGTATCAAGAAAATTTTTCAATCATGCTGATATCCGACCGTTAATCTATAAGAATGCTCCACTTTTATGACTGAAAGTCTGGTCATCTAATAAAAAATCTTTCTTTAAAGCAAAATTAGTGAGAAGTATGATTGAAAAACGACACGAAATACCTCGACTCGCACTGAATACAGTGTCTTGATGTGAACATCCATTCTTTAGCAGTAGAAATGTCAGAATGGGTCTCTTATCATTTATTAAACCGTTCAAGGTTATTCTCACCAAACGTTTTGTTTTAATAAAACAGAATCAAAATTCTATACGTAAATATGACTACAAGCAGTTTAAATATAAAATCATGTCTATTTTTAGTTTCTAATATTTGTGGCCAAATGTTGTTTTTCTTTTACTGTATTTTCTCTTCCACGATTTGTCTGTTTGACAATTTCGAAAAATTATCTACGTTAGTCGTATTCTTGAGAGATATATTGGAAGGGTTGTGGAGGGATTTTTACGTGCACGTATTTCTAGTTATATTTTGGTGCCTTCATCCTTCAGTTGCTTTTAAGATGTCTGATATTATTATCCCATGCAACAATAAATTCTTGATTCATCACTACCGTCCCATGACAGAGAGCCAAATTGTCAAATGCCTGAGTTTACACGGGTGAACTTTGCTGAGACTATTAGTGCCTTTTATCATCGTATGTTTGATTACGAATCACTTGCTGAGTAACATTCGCCTATTGTCTACTAATAGTAATCTAAATGTTTTTGTTCATTGCTCAAAACGAGTAAATAGTTTATAGCTACATTAGGACCAACTAAAAGAACTCAAGCTTTAGGTTTTAATCTTAAAAGAAAATTGTTGTTAAATTGAAGCGTGTATGTAGAATATCAAAGGAAAACCACTCGTGGTTTGCACACACGATTGACAATCGCGAATCATTTGATTCGGAATTGATATTATCACGAATAAAATGACCATAGAAATTTCAGCACGATTTTGCAAGATGGAAAAACGCGCAAGAAATATCAATTTTTCTATTAAAAGCTTAAAGTTTTCGCTTTTCCAATTTCACTTTCTCGCAATCTATGCATGGTTGTGGCCCCTTAAGCTTTTGATATACCAAGTATGATAAGCTTTGTTAAATATACTGAAAAAAAAATCTATGTAAATTAAAAATAGAAACTCATTTTAGAGACTCAAGAGAATATTTACTGAGAGCTGCACAGATTAGCTTCAGTGATTAATTTGTACACTAGTTGAACAAAGGTAAGGTATCCTTGATTCGTAGATATACGCGCGGATTATGAAAACCTGTGCTCTGACGATTATTTTGGTGCAAAAATTTTGAAATTTGGCGCAAAAAAGATCTTGTAACTCGGCAATTTCTTGTACGTGGTAAGTTTAATGACTAGCTTGGCGACATTATTCTTGACGTAGTTCAGGCCGGATTTCTTCTTTATTTGCAGATGTTTGCTAAACGGCAAATGAAGGAAAACATAAAGGCAACAGAGGCGATAAAACCGGAAATGACTGGAAGACGAATCCTGAGTCCAACCTTGGCATGAACAAGTACGTTCTCATTGAGTAAAGTAGAGCTCTTGGTAGAAGACTAACGCACGAACTTCCCACAATACAGCTATACTCTCACGTTCTCATCCTATAGTTTACTTTCTTAGATCTTGTTTATCAGTGTGGATTAGCAATCACGCAGCATAAAAACTATTGAAACCAAGAACTGCGCATGCTTTTCACGGCCCATACCAAACATTCTCATCCATAGAGATTTATTTTGGCATTTTAATGAACAATTCTAAATATTTTGCATATTTATTTTACAATATAACGTTTTTAGCTGTTTGAAGGGTTTTTCTGATCTTCCTGATATACATGTTGTTGCGAACAATTAGGCGTTATGATGACGTGATAAATGCAAGAAGATGACGTATACTTAACTCAAGTAAAAAATTATAGTTTTTCAAGCAGTAAAACAGTGACCCTTCATCTTGTCGTTACCATGGCAACAGTTTTGTGCATATGATTAAAAATTACATGTTAAAATTTTAGCAAAAGAATTTTAGGAAAACTCATATATTGTGATATGATTTTGTTCATCCAGTGACGAGATGTCAATAAAAAAGCAACTACTGAGGTGCCAATTTGACCCTCCCCCCAGGTCCAAATAGGGTTAAATACTAGGATTGCACAACGGACGTGCTCTTGTCGGTCTAAACTAGTCTTGGTCCTGTTTCGAGCAGATGACAAAAAACCCTCATTGGTTAGTAAAAAGGATGAGAAAAATTTCCTTCGGTATTTTGGCTGTCATTTTAGGGTCTAATTCAATTAAACTAGTGTACGGGAATTCTGCTTTATACTGTAAACAATACAGATTTGAGTCGCTGAATTGACGCATTGTTAAAACCGTCAGATGTTGGCATTGTTTCATGGATGCACATAAAACATCGATGGCAAAAATATCCTTTTTAGTAACTGGACGTTGAATTAATATATGCATTAATGTGGGCGGGATCTTTCAACGGCCTAATAGATTAACAGGCGTTGTAATCCAAACCCAGTTTGAAGAATAAAATGTGGTCTGTTTGAAGTCATTGGGGCTTAGGCCAAGTTCAAGTGAAAACGATAAACGGACAAACAACTTTAACCTAAGGCCCAAGTGGTACTAATTTCACCAGGATAAGAAGATAAACCTTACGTTATAAATAAATACGAGGCCCAGGAACGCTCTGTGGTTCATTGGCCTCATTGTACGGCCTTTTTCAAGAGGTGGTCCGTTTTAAGAGAACGGTGTTATTACAAAATTCCATTAGCACATGGCAAGTTGTGGAACACAACCCTTTACGCTTGGTTTACATAAGCAACATAAGCATTACCATAACGATATAAACAAGCACTTTAGGTACTTCATGATTTGTTAATCCTTTTGTATTAAAGAAGTAAAAGAATTCAGTGGACCATAAAGTGGTTAACTGCGCTGGCGTATGTCGTTATGCTTATGCCGCTACACCTTTGATAGGTCAAATTCAGAAATGCCCAAAAGGATTTTAGACAAGTCCAAATGATATTCAGATTGTCCAAGTGAATTATAGGCGTTTGCAAATGATAATTAGAAATTGATATGTGGATTTCAAACATTTCCAAATGATGTTAAGATTTTTCCAGTTACGAATGCAATTACCACAATTCGATCAGTTCATGCAGTGAACCATGTACTCACAGTTTGATTTAGTTTGCTCACTCGTGACATAATTTTGTTATTTGTGCTATTATGCCTCGTGGTCCCTACACTCGAATACCTGCCACCGACAGAAAGAGGATTGTGAGAGTGGCCAATAACGGTGGAAATTGGCGCTAGCTTGCTGAACAGCTTGGGATAAAATAAAAAAGTCTTATACCTGGATTCGAGCTGATACCGAACATCCAAAACCCAAAGGGGGACAGACAGAAGAAGTTAACTGACGACCAGATCGATACTATTGTAGCCATGATTGAAAGGGATCCTGCTCTCACTTCGCAGCAATTGTCCGAGAGAACCCAACAAGCATTTGGAGTCCATGTCAGTAAATCAACTATCCACAACTACTTGGAAGGGAGGTTCATAACCCTAAGGAAGGTAGATGCTATTCCTGCTACTATAAACACTGACGCGGGAAAAGAGTTGAGACGACAGTATGTTCAAAGGATTAGTCAGTGCACGAGAGATGGCAAGACCATTGTTTGGATGGATGAGACTAACATTTACTTTTTCTGCCAGCGGATTCAGGGTCGAGCATGTGCAGGTGATAGGGCAGTTATGGTACTATCAGCCTCTAAGGGCCCAAACTTCATGTTATCTGTGCAGTGTTGGCATATCAGATGATTCACATCCTCATCCAGTGGCGTAACGGGTGGGGGGTCAGAGGGGCGACTTGCCCCCACAGAAAATTTCGTCGGGAACATTTGCTCTATGGGAAATAACCGAAATGGTTATTTCGTATTTTACTAGCTTGGTTTTATAGCTCTTTTCAACAAATCGTTTATATTCCTCACGGTTTCGGTATTCAAAGCAATATAGTTTAATCATATTTTAAAGATTGAAGTAAATCGAATTGCCCCTTTCTCCGGATTTTATGGGCCAGACAGCTCAGCTGCATGCTCTTCTTGTACAAAGCAGAATGAAGCAGTACGCTGACCGTGTTGATTTGTTTACAGCACGCTGCAATCGAGAGAACTTTGGGAGTTTAACTTGAACAGCCCGTTGAATCGTTTAAGAAATCATAATACGAATAGATAACACGAATTAAAAGATAAAACATATTCCGAAAAATAGTGTCATCTTGTAAACTCAAGATTCGAGGAGTTTTATAAGAGACGAAAGTGAAATGGTGATATTTCGATTTTATTACAAAATCATTTTCTGACCAAGTGATACGAATTCATAATTAAGAAATCAGATAATTAAAGGCCCAAACAAGGAACCGTTCATTACCACATTTTTTAATTATGAATTCAAAAATAGACGATTGAGAGGCTATTTCATAAACGCGTGTCTCGTCTTCTACCAGAGGTTGCAAATATTCGACAACAAAAAAACACACTCGGCCTACCTCGCTATTAACACTGTTCTCTAGCGTTTGTCAAACACTCGAGAACAATAAAAATCACGAGGCCTGCGGCCTCGTGATTCTCATTCTTATCTCGTGTTTTACAAACGAGAAAGAATAGTGAAAATCACTCAGTCTGCGGTTTCGTGATTTTTATTGTCCTCTCATGTTTGTAACCCTTAGTAAAACACTCGCCCTCGTTCATGAAATATTACATATTACATCGTACAGGTTGAGGACAACAGATAATTCCAAGAATAATCAGTCTTAAACATGATGTAATAAAGTTTGTCAAGAAAATTAGGTTTTCGCTCCCCACAAAAAACTGCCAGTTACGCCACTGTCCTAGTTAAATCCGATATAGCAAAGGTTTAGGTTCTGAAAATGCTCGAGCATCTTCCGCCTCGAGTAAAAGTTGACTCTGCTGTCCTTGTTTGTGACAATGCTCCTTGTCACTCTAAGTTTGAAGAGTGTGTGAATGATAACCTGGGATTAATTGTCTGTCGTTTGGGACCGTACTCCCCAAGGCTTTTTTCAGCGTGCGCTCATCTTGGAGGACGTGGCCATGGAAGTGGGAGCACATATTTGTGAAAATGTATTATAATGCTTCTCGTACCGTACACATGGTTTCGGTTATTTCGTTCTAATTATTTGATGACGGTTATTTGTTTGGTTTTGTTGTGAGCGGAAGTTTACGCATTACGTATTAAAATGCGGAACTCTGAAATGCAAATGGAACAATCAGAAATTGATTTCAATTACCTGAAATGCATTTGGACACTTCTGAAATTGAGCTAACTTATCTGAAGTTCATTTGGACGTCTCTTAATTTGACCTGTCAAAGGTGTAGTGAAAGCCAGGCTTTAAAATGAACATTTAACCCAAAAGACCTCAGATCTTTCTAAAGAAATTTTACATTATTCAGTGCATTCAAAATTCTTTTGAAAGTTGTTAATAAATCTAATTTGCATTTATTAAATCGTACCGATATGTACGATCAGGAGTTAAGGTTAATGACAATTCGACGATTCTGAGGGATCGATTTTTAGTCCAAATACCGTCATAGGCTCTGTTCGTTATAAAATCAGTCTGGACAACAATGAAAGGGAATTATTTTCGAAATTACAATACGAGGAAATTTAAAAAAAAAAAAAACGGATTTCATATGGAAAATGTAATTGCAAAAAAAAAAACTTGATTATTGTGCTTTTGGGGATCGACTTTTATATTTTCTTTTTACTAAAGTAAAATTCAAGATCAATGGATCTGTCGAGTCAGCATACTCCCTATCAGAACGAAGCTTGCTTGTTCTGGTGTCTTTGATTACATTTTACTCGTTCGATTACATTTTACTCCTGCTAATGTGGTAGCACGAGTCTAGGTTTCGGTTTCGTTTCTGTATTATTATAATTATTTTTTCTTTTGTCGTGTCAAGATATTGCAATTATTGCGGAATTTTTTCAATTGGCTTCCATAGATATAGTTTCCGATGTTACCTATGCACTTATTGCATAGATATTCATAAGCTCATCGATGAAGAGCTTCACTGAAAGTTTTAAAGGGATTTTTGGTGAGGTTGTCCGACAATCATCTTCCCAAGTGCCAATGTTGCTTACGAACGACTCTATTGTGGTGGCTTGATCCAAATGTCTCCTGTGGAAGATGGTTAACCGAAAAATGTGTGATATATACGTTAATCAAACGAAAGATTGATAGCAATCAGTATTAGTGAACTATAATTATGTGAAGTTAGCGGACTGATAACCGTGAAAACGTCTTACTCTTTTAAATTCTGCATGTTTGTTGCCGAAGCGCTTCGATTCTCATTTAATAACCAATAGATCGCTGAAAACAATATTATCCTTCGTCGAAATAATTGGAGTACTCGTAAAATAAATTGCAACGGATGACGATCCCATAACCTTAACTCTGTCACAACTAAAGTGATTCCGTGAGAATAATTGACCTTCGGTTGTTTAGTACTCATCTCTACTTATTCATTTGGCATGTTCCAAAAGTAAAGTACTGTCGAACCGTTGCCTCCAGTACAGAAAAGTTCATGGTATTATACTCAAATTGTTGTTGCCGAGGGAATCTCAGGATCACTTCGTGACAAAACTTACAAACGCAAATAGTAAAGGAGGCGAAATAAACGGGAAATTCAAGACACAAACCTTCCCCAATTTAAATTCATTATCAGAAAGTTACTTGTACTTTCGAAATACACTCACCGGTAGTACAATCCATCCGGTGGCTGAATGGAGTCATTGATGGGGCTTCAGCAAATCATTAGGGAGAACATTTTGGGGGAACATTAGGGGGGAACACTTCGAGGAACATTAGGGGGAATATTAGGGGGGCTGTGTCTCATTTAAATCATACATACACCTGAACGTGTCTAATTTCATAGAGGTCAATGATTGCATTACCAGCTGGGGTGGGATTTGGGATGACCTAGGGTCTTTTAGGACCAGAGGCCTCCTACCGAGCGTGTGCAATTTTTTCAATTTCCTAACAAGCCGTGATGCCTCATATGTCCTTTTTACATGAATTCCCAATAATTAGGTAGTCCGAGTGAACGCCTACTGGATGTCTTGTTTTTCCTCGGATGATACTTAAATGATTTGGTTCAAAGGCGTTACAACACTAAAGGTGTCCAATGCAGCAAGATGTTGACAGACCTAGATTTCATGTCCTCTGGCTAAAGGCGAATGCTCTGAAAACCACATATTATTTGTAAGTAAGCAAAAGAATGGTTTCTCCTTTTAGAAAAAGAGAAAATACTCAGTATCGGGACCATTAAAAGTACTCGACATAAGAAATTAGTGGGCGTTAGCATGGCTCTACTCTCCGAGATTTCGTTTCATTGATGATAATGTTGAAATACTCTGTTTAAACTATTCCCTCTTAATTGATCGCAACAATTCCTAAACCAGCATACTCATATTTCATAAGTTTTCCAAAGTATTGCGGATTGTTCTGGTTTTATTTCAAACCATGGTTCTCGCCAGCGATTGTCTTGGGACAAGAAAGGGATTTTCCAAAGAATATACGACTTTGTCCCTGGGGCGTGGTATTTTTCTTGATTGTCCTACGACACAACAATGCACGCAATGTTGCGCAAGTTAAATACCATAGGTGGGGATGAAATTTTAAGGCAAGAAACAACATTAGAATTAGAATTAAGGTAACCATTGAGGGCAAAAAATTCAGAATACCTTTAGGTTAAGACCTTACCTAACCCACTGCTTCGCTGGGGTTCATATTCAATTTCATAATTTTGAAATATTCTCCTCGTGTATTCCATTTACCTTTAACATAATTTTCTAAAGCAATGTTACAGTGCGTCTGAGCTTGAAATGACCGATGATATTGTCACGTTACATGGGCGTAATGGTTTCTATTTGTATGGATGAAAATATGGGAATATAAACTCCTACTGAAAATAAATTCTTACGTAACAATGCTCTAAAATCTAACTGTCATAGCTTCAAAAGAATGCCGGATAGACAACCTCGAAGGTAGACCCAAGGAAGAGTTAGTACTTTGAATGATTCATTAATCGTGTATAGTTCAAACAAACCCACGGAAAAAGTCAAACATAATGATCTTGATAACTTTCAGAAAAGCTCACTGTTTAGTCCTCTAATGATAATGGGCTTATCAAGAAAACAGCACTGTTTAGATTTGTGCTCCAAAATTCATACATCACCTCGATGTTTCATGTTTACCAATATTGAATCAGAATATGCAGTAAATTCACTTCAATCCGTAGTAATATAAAGCGTATTCTTATACTCCTGCTAAACAGAAAGTTGAAATGACTGTTCTATTTTTATCATATACATGCATACATTTGTATACGATCGTTTCCCAAAGGTCAAATATTGTTGACGCTAGCTCAAGTACGTAAACAAGTACTTACCAAGCACTGGCAGCTTGAACGGTGTTAAACGAACAGGAGTGGCTAAAACTATAGATCGTCGAGCTGGTCGTCTGGCAGTGAACAGAAACTCTGTTGCCCAAATATCCTCACCTTTACCCGATCTTTCAATCTTTGATCTAGCACCAGCAGGTAATCGAACAAATACAGTGTGTTCTTTGTATGAAACCTTGAAAGTCATCAATTATCAAATGATTAAAATTTACTTTACAGTTATTTAGGAAATTTACTTTACAGTTAAGCCGTTGTTCGTTGATTCCTCCTGCCAACAGAATTCAGAGTCATGGCCGGACTGAAGGCTCAAAATCCCTGAATTTGGTAAAGAAAATCGCGCACATCCTCGAAGAATACGTACCCATGGCAATAAATGCAAAGAAACAATGTCTGGGAAGTATTTTTGCAAATAAATCGACACTGAAAATGGGTATTAAAAGGTTAAATCAATCAATATCAATCTTAATATCGACTGTTTCCTGAATAAATTAAAGATCTTTGTTATATGATTGGATTCGTTTAGAGTGGAAAGCTGTTGTCTCGTCAGCACACAGAAACATAAAGAATCAAATTAACTAGAAGTTGATAATGTTAATTTTATCATTCATGCATTTGGCAAAAATTGTCAAGAAAAGTATGAAATTAGGATTCAATAATTGCTTTCTAACACATCTTCTTTGCTTTTGGACCAGCTTATCTACGCTTATAGCCAAAAACACAAGTTGCACTGTTGATACAAAAAACTGAAAAATATGACTCAGGACACCAACAAGGAAGCAAAACAGTACACTTATACTAGTATTGAAATTTAAATAGTCTGTTTCAAGCTAATGCATTGCGCGCTTGTTTTCTGTGTTGCAGCCAATTTACGGGCCGCGAAATTCTGTTAATAGAAAAGTCGTTGAGAGAATCTGTCAAAACAGACTTCATCCTTTATGAGTTATTAATTTTTGACATACCTACCTGGCAGACATAGCTGACAGCACTTGCGTAGTTAGGGAGGCCTTGGTGCTATGGCACCCCCCTTATGTGTTGTACTGCATAAGAAATTTACTCACATATCAGACTCCTCAGCTCTTATTATTACGTATCAGTAGGGATCTTCCGTCTTGAATTGGTCAAACAAATTAACCTAGACCAAGTTAAGGCCAATTAGTTTGCCTTCCAACTCCTTGTGGTTAGTTGTTGGTCCGTCGTGGTCGGGCAACGATCCCCGTAAGGAAAATTCTGGCTATGGTACTAGCCGACAGAAAGACTAAGGTGAAATATTTTTCGTGCACTCGGGAATTCGCAAAAACAAAACGATATATATGGCAACTTCTTCTAGTGCTTCATTCATTACAACGTCATTAGAATGGTATTCTACTCAAATGCGTCAAGCTACTTTGTTAAATCCCGTCGCAGTACCATTAGTGTTGCCAGGGGGAGACAGGGGAAAATTGCCTTCCCTTTTCATCCTGACTAGGTCTGCCGGTACATCCAGTACATTTGTCGGTACAGTACATTGAACTTGTCTGTCACGGATTTCATTTGCTTTTGAATAACAAAATAAAAAATTGTTAAAAGCTCCGGTGAAGGTTAAGTATAGGAAAGGTATTTAATACAAAATGTTCGTTAGGAATTCTGTTCTTTTTTAAACGAACAAAACTGATTGATCCGATCAACCCTCAGGACAAAGTGACTGTGGTAACGGTGATGACCGAAAAAGAAGATATGTAATTAGACATCATAGTTCACGTGATGTGCGCACTTTTGCGTTAAATCATTTTCAAAATTTAATACTATTATACCAGCCAGAGATGGCAAAATAGAAATAATTTGTTCTTTTTTTCGCAGAAAGAAGCTCTAGAAACATGATACTGTAAACGTAGAACGTATATACTGTAATACAACAAGGTGCTTATGGTTTTGTGATTCAACTTACTATACTTTTTCACTGTTGCAATGAACTCTTACATCTTATCCCCTGGCCCACCGCTCGAAGGCCGAAGGCCCGAGCGGGCGAGGGTACTAATCTCGACGTGCGTGGGGTCCATTAACACGCGTGGTGACATGGGGGAAAAATTTTCGCCTTGTGTATTTGTTTCTTTATATATATATATAAGTTGCCTGATGATCGCTTAACAGCGTGAAACTTTAAGTAGCGACGTAAAGGACATTTTCAGTTAACATTTGTATGTATATATATATATATATATATATATATATATATATATATATATAGGTATATATCCATGGATTGCGGTCACCCAAGAATACTGTGTGCAAGCTCGGGGACTGGTATGTTGTTGACCAAACCTTACTTAACCCTGTTCCCCACGGGCTATTTCAGACCCCTATTCCCTACGGGGGGTCATAATGACCCCCCCCCCCCCCACTAACTTTTGATTGGAAAGTGGTAGAATCTTGCAATTTTGCATGGGTAGAGTCCAACACAACAACTTTATATTTTGGTATTAATGACGTATGTGTGACGTCACAAAATATGCTGGCGTCAGCATTTTTTTGGAGTACCATTGAAAATATGCAAAAACTATGTGTATATGGCACTTTTCGCTTCAGGAATTGCTTTGATGGGCTCCAACCAATGAAATATGTCATTTGAAACCTGTTGGCTGCCTATTTCTTTTGCCTTTTACTTGTACATATATCTAATTAAAAACCTTGCTTAAAATTTCAAATTTGTGGACTTGTACTCAAGCGAAATAGGGGTTAAGTTTTTATAAAAACATGCACTTTTCTGAAATCAATCATTTTTCAACTACATACATACATGTTGAAACGAATAGCAACAAACAGTAAATAAAATGTAACAGGAACAAACATAAAGTTTTATCAGCCTCAAAAAATTATTGAATGAAGTAAATTGCTTCTTCCCTTTGGTCCCATTTTCTTTATTTTATGTTATTTATTACACTAAAGAGAAAAGAAAAATGTTAGCTGAACGTACTCATACAAACACATTTCAACAGATCGCGACGCTTCTTTTACACAACTTGAAAGTTTTGAGTGTATTTACTACTTGTAAAAAACATTTACCTCTATGTTATTACAACATTCTATTACCATGTGAGTTGAAGTCATAACATTCGAAAAGAAGGCTTTCAAATGCAAGAGAAGCCATTGCATTGCAATTACAATAAAAATGAAGTTGAAAAAAACAGACATAATAAGTGAAGCAATTTAAAAAGAAGAAAGAGTGATAACATAATACCGGTAAATGACGGCATTATGACGGCATTATGACGGCATTATGACGTCATTATGACGTCACTACCACGTGACTAGGACGCCATGACATCACTTTATTGTCAACTATACAATTTCTTTCTCATAACTATATATAAAACATATTTTTAGTTCAAAGGCATTCTGAGAGGCATGAACTTATTTATGGTACCTATTTGCTAGATTTCAGAAATTGAGATTTCAAATGCGGTCATGGTCACACGAACATCATAAAAACTGAAAGGCGCATGTACCAAAGCCAAAATTCTCCAGAAACGTGTTAAATAGATTAAAACTAAAAGTCAAGGAGACCCAGCATCATAGCGTCGACTGTTTTCCAGAAATTTTGAAAAATCATAGAGGGGAGTCATATTGACCCCCCGTGGGGAATAGGGTTAAGTCCGTATTGAAGCAAATCGATTTGATCTCGTTCTTTTTTCCCTTGTATGGATCTCTCAAACAGTCAGACGTTGTTTACATCATTTGAACACTGAAACCAACAAATGATTTAAGACCAGCACACGAAATGGCTTTCTTGGTACTTGCGGCTGGTTTCACTTTTGCAAGCCATCTTAGTAACAGGACAACTTATGACTTGAAAGAGCAGTTCTCAAACTTAGCTCCTTGGTATATGCATTGGCAAACTGTTCACTTTTTGCAGTTACGCTTGGCCTTCGTTCTTTCTGATGAATGTGAACAAAAGAAGTAAGGGAACTCGCTTGCTGTCAGGACATTTGCTAAGCGACCAAGTGTAAATGACTAGCTTTCCATTGGAAAGTGTGCTGATTTTGATTCATTCATGCACAGGCAAATCACTGTCAAAAATGGAGGAAATGGTGTTTTAGAGGTTCTAATTACTCAAAATTTTCCGGGGGAGCATGTCTCCGAAACTCCTAAGTTTCAGTATTCTAGTGCCCCAGTCAGATTTTAGCTTGGATCTGCCCCTGATACTTGATGTCTTGTTGCTGTTGTTAATTACTTTTGGTAATTGATTGATGAATCAGTGCAGAAAGACTTGATACATTTAAATTGATACGTTTGTGCAATTCAAATTTTTCATGCCCTCGGTTTGGTTAACTTTGATTTTACCTTAATTATATTTGTGGGCACATTGCTAACATCTTGTCGGTACATTGGTCTAAAAATTTCCCTTGCCTTCCCATTTTCAAATTCCTGGTTACGCGACTGCGTCGTACTAACTTGCGTAAACTCCCTGCCTGTTGCCAACGGGGTCATAACTTTCCACTGCAAATCAGAATCTGATTCGGTGTCCGCCATTTACAAATTATTTACTGGAAATACGTGTACGCAACAAACCCTCGCCCACCCTTCCAATATGTCTCTCGAGAATCCAAGTAACGTTGACAATTTTTCAAAATTGTCAAAAAGACAAATCTTCCTTACTATAACTGGGAGAGGTAATGCAATAAAGAATACACAATATTTGGGCACAAATATTAAAAACCTAAATGGGAAATTATTTTACATTTAAACTGCTTGTCGTCATATTTACGTTTAAAATTTCTGTTCTCTTTTATTAAAACAAAACGTTTGGTGAGAATAACCTTTAACGGTTTAATAAGTGATACGAGATGCATTCTGATAATTCTACTGCTTATCAATGAATGTTCATAGCTAGACTCTGCATTAATTGCGATCTGGAGATGTTTCGATTCGTTTTCCGATCAAACTTCTCACTCTTTTTGCTTTGAACAAAGATTTTTTGTTAGATAGCCAGGCTTTCCGTCTTAAAATTGGATCATTCTCAAAGGTTACCGGTCGGATATCAGCATCACGTACAGCTCATGAGTGACATTTTTTTCTTGATATTTTCCGTCTTAAAAAACTGATAAATTCTATATTGTCCCAAAGTTGGTACTATGAAGAAGATTTATGCTAAGTATTCACCCGAAAGTACAACACTTTGTTAACGAAGATCAAACGAATTACGAAACGGACGAAATAAACAAAGAAAACATGAACGAGTTCTGCATTTTCATCGCTGACCAAAAATCGGAAAATACAAAACATGAAACAAAATACGACAAGCAAACCTTGTGCAAGTTTTGTTGGAAGAAAAACGAGAAGAGGGAAGTGAAAGAACGTACTTCTTCCACGGTAAAACATCAATAAAAAAGAAAAATGGCGTACAAACCTGCAACTCTTACGTATTTTCAACTAAGCATTCAGTGGCAACTCAGGTTTTAAAATCCTGATGAAAGCATTACATTTCGAATACGCTAAAGGTCATCATGCACAAATCATTCTCGAAGTGAGAAAGACTGAAGCGGACAACTGTTTTGCCGAAGGATAATTAGGTGACCAAAAACAAGTAGCTTTACAACGAGTCACCTGGTGGCTGTTTACCTTGCATTTTTGTTTGTAAGCCAAAAATACATCCTAACATCTTCAGTGGGGCGACATTTCATAGGCTATGAAATCTTTATGTGGAAAGCGGCGAAAGCATCCAAAGACTGTCATGGCCTGGACAACTCTTCTGGAAGATGAATGTGCCATCCCACTTCTCAAACAATTGACCATGAACGCTGTCTGGTTAAATACTGTAAAATGTTCAAAAGTAATCGTCCTACTGAGATAAACCAGAATCTTCATTCTACTTTGCCAATAAACACCAGCAAAATCCAGGCGATAACATTTCGTACAAGAAGTCTCCCTTAGGGAAGAATGAAGTCGGAAAGCTACTTTTGAAAACTGATCAAAACAATTACGTTCGCAGAATATATACAGACGTACCTGTGATTGTGTAGCTCAGGTAAGTGGTTACCAGGACGTGAAAAGTCCCAAGATCTTTACAAATCGGCATCTATTCAACTTCAGCGAAGAGTGTCGTTTTAATACAGTTAGTCGCTTAGCAAATGTCCTGACAGCAAGCGAGTTCCCTTACGTCTTTTGTTCATATAAATAAGAAAAGACCAAGGCAATCTGTTGCTGCAAAAAGTGAACAGTTGGCAAATGCATATTCCAAGGAGCTAACTTTGAGAACTGCTCTTTTAAGTCACAAATTGTCCAGTTACTGAGGTGGCCCTCAAAAGCGAAACCAGCCGTAGGCACCAAGAAAACCATTTCCTTTGCCGGTCTTAAATCATTTACTGGATTCAGTGTTCAAACAATATAAACAACTTCCGAGAGATCCGTACAAGAGAAAAAAGAACGAGACGAAGTCGATTTGCTTCAATACGGTACTAAGTATGGTTTGGTCAACAACATACCAGTCTCCGAGCTTGCACACGGCATTTTTGAGTGACCGGAATCCATGGATATATATATATATATATATATATATATATATATATTATATATATATATATATATATATATATATATATATATAAACATACATAGTCACCACGCATAAACAAATTAGTCACCACGCGTGTAACAGGACTTACCTGTTACACGATTAGTACCTCACACCGCGGTTCTCGCAGTGGGCGAGGGGATGAAAGATAACCAATTATAATTTAGTTGTATACAGTTGGCGCGTTGCAACACAGAACTCAAAGGCTTGGAATCTGATAAAATTCCCCCTGGGAAAACAAATACACAAGCTCGCAATGTATTAGCTCTCAACTGACTCTAATACTTATCATTTTTTCCTGGTTTTTTCGTTTTATATGTCGTCATCATCCCAATCTTAGAAGGGCCTCACAAATTGTTGTTCACACCGACTTATTTTCACCGAACTCAAGTACGTGACGATGATCTGCCGAGGGTGACAGGAGACGTAACATGGGTTGCACAAGCGAGAAAATGTGATGCCACAATACGAGAAAATCAGTAATACGTCTCAGGTCAATCAAAATACGGTGATGTAAAATATGATTTTAAATTGAAATGTCAACAGAATTAAGCCGTTCTTTTTGTTAATGGGTAACATTTCATATCCTTTGTAGTATAAGCGAAAAAATCAGCTCTGAAGTTACTTCACGCTTGCTACAGCTAAACTGATTTTTTCAACAAGAATTTAGGTAAAAAAATGCCAAAACTCAAATAAAGATGGTACAAAATTAAGTTGATAACTAACATAAAGCTGCTGGGCAGCTTCGTTTAATCAATTTTTATATCAGCAATATTGGGTTAAATAATTATCAGTAGTTATCATACAATTTTGCATGCGCACGGATGTACAAACACAAACAATCAGACGAACGTTGGAATAGCAAGCACGATGTATTTGCGAACCAAGGATACCTTGAGGGGATTCGTGATTTGGAAAGCTTACACGATTATCTCTTAACTGAAGTCGTAGATATCATCATCGGAATTCAATTAACTCTTGTACATTTCCAGCAAAATACATGTGAAATGTATCAAGGAAAAGAATACCGAACCCTTTAATAGGTGAAACGGAACCGACATCTAGACATACGATAACTTGATAAAACACATTCGCACAGCTGGTAATAGGACTGGATTAATGTCTAGGTAGATTGCTAAGTTTGGCACAAAGGTACCTTTGTCGTTTTTATCCAGTTCATTAGATCGCAAACAACAAGCTTCATACCGCAGTCATATTCTACTGCTTTTAAATTTGCGGAATATATCGAGAACTTTCACTAACCATGAATACGAACAAACGCACCAACGAATCAAAACTTCATATTTATAATTCCAAAAGCGAATACTTCTGGGGTTTTAAATCTCGTTCATAACTAAATCTCTGGTTGGTGTTAAATGTTGTACGTTGTACATTTTGCAATCGTGTTTTTTGAATTGTGCGAAAATATATCTGATCAACAGATGTAACACCCGCGACAGGATCCAGATTTATCAAAGACGCATAATCATTGTTGCTGGCTGCTAATTGGGTAAATGATGTACCGGAAGCTTATACTGAGCAGCTTGACCTGGGAGTGTCGTTATTTTGACCTAGTCGGTCTGAACGTGTTTTTATATTATTTTATATTGATCGCTGTCAAGGATATTATGATTAGTTTTGGATCTTCTGGGAATTTGTGAGTGTTTGTAAAACCGGCTGGGTTGATCTTTTGTTCAGCGAATGATGGAAAATATAATCATAGTTGAGTCGTGTATTTTAAAATGATTACGTTTAGATGTGTTTTTGAGTAAGGTAACCTGTATAAAGTCCGTAGTTGTTCTTGTGTTTTCTTATTATATATCAGGCTTATAGGAAGATTAGGAAATGCCATTCATACACTCATTAATTACGAAACAAGTCCTCATTCAGATTACCCATATTTGACCAAATAGGCTTGTCATAAGCCATTTCATAACTTATTTTAAAATAAGCTGTTATTACCTTGTTTTTATCTTGGTTTTGATGCTTTTGTTGACTCTTTAATAACTGTACGTAAATTGTACTTCTCAATACAGCTAACACTTTACATTGTTTAATTACATGGGCATTGGCAAAGCGGAGCAAGAACTTGCCCCGATCTCAGATGAACTCGGAAAACGTAGAAAATATACGTCCATACTTTTATTATAAGCTGGTCGGGTGACACCCAATATAACATTATCGTCCTAAGTCGTTCATAAGATGAAAACAGAATTCTCCCAATACCTTGGAGGTAAATAACAGCATTAGGGACGCTTTGGTTGTTCTGTCGTCAAGGCAATAAGTTTGATTACAACGCATTTGTCATTTACAGATAAAGAGGATTATTTTCATTTCTTAGACACAGTGTATTAGCTGACCGGTCTCAGATTGCCATACAGGTGCCCAAAGTAGGTGCCCAAAATGCTATGAAAGAGTCAATTCATATTTTAATTGCGACTCGATTTCAAGAATAATCTTGAGTGACATTCTCCTGTTGTATGTTTGAAATACTGAAGATTACGAAAGATGAAATTGGCATAAAATTTTAGGACCAAAAGCCTCATCTCAACAAGTGTTCGTTGCGTACTTGGATCGTCCTGGCGACCATTTTCAATCAAGTTTACTGGTTCAATGAAAGATATATTTCAATTCTAATCGGAGGAAATTTTACATTGTTTAAATCCATTTAGTTACGGTTCCTAAGGCCTAGCCAACCAATGTCTGCCTTTACGGAGTAAATAAGTCAGTGGGGAAAGTGTAAATTGACATACGTTTTAGCCCTTGCCAGATGGGATGTTTTTCGCTGACCTTGTGCCCTCAGATTTAGCACCTATGGATAACAGCGGTGATAAGTAAACAATCAGAACTTTTGAATTCAACTGAAACACCGATCACTGACGTCTGTCCGATACTTCTACTCTTCTAATTCGACCTCTAAAAATTTGAAAGAATGTGAAAAGTTGTGTTCAATTGTTTGACGTGCAACTCAAGAAAAAATAACTTTAGCCGCGCCATGAGTTAACGTTGTCTTGAATGTGTGAAATGCATTGCGATTACTATTTGAGATACAAGTTATTAGGAAACGGTTGCAGTCTCTCAATCAATCCTCCTCAAGTATTTACGCGTCCTATATTCCAAGGGATTTAGGCCTTGAAGCAATAGGAAAAATGTGAGGTAAAGAAAATTTGTAACCACTATGATTTTATTGACTTATTTATTATTCTCTATTCTCTATGTCTACGCTATACCGGACAGCTTATGCCGACACGAAAAATACTCCCCCTGGTATGAACAGAAAAGGCCAAGAATTGGAACAAAGCGTTCACACTATACCGGAAAGTTCTTGCACCGGCACGAAAACCATACCGGATAGGGCGTTTGTTCACGTATAAAACACTGATTTCGGCGCAGTTTTTGTGCCGGAGCTATGCTGCACCGCTTCGATGCTCGTTCATACTGCGCCGAAGAGTAGCACGAAAACCTATCCAATATATGATGTTTCACTTTCAAGATTGGATTAGCGCAGCATCCCGCCGGCACAAAAACTGCGTCAAAATCAGCGTTTTATGTGTGATCAAATGCCCTATCCGATATGGTTTTCTTGCCGTCACAAGAGCTAACCGGTTTAGTGTAGACATAGCCTCATAAATGAATTCGATATATGGGATATTAGGGAAATTAATACAGTTTTTGATTTTTTTTTTTTTTGCATTGTTTGTTTTCTTTGTTTCATGGTCTTATTAGTTTTCTCTGTATACTGAATACTAATAAGATATAGGGAAAACTAATGACAATTCAATACCAGTTTTTCAATTCCAATTTCACAATCATTATCAATTTTTATCACCCAGGAATTTCCCATAACGTCGACACCAACTCCCTTCGTCCAAATCAAAAACTAAAGAATACAGATCACTTCCACATGTAAACATTAAACCACCCTTCAGAGTTCGACGTTGAAAAAATTTAA
Source organism: Heliopora coerulea (assembly GCA_030142905.1). Taxonomy (NCBI): domain Eukaryota; kingdom Metazoa; phylum Cnidaria; class Anthozoa; order Scleralcyonacea; family Helioporidae; genus Heliopora; species Heliopora coerulea. The sequence goes on from JASJOG010000002.1 coordinate 5,266,151, forward strand.
TGCAACCAGTTTTCAAGATGGTGAACAGTTTACTAAGACACTCAAGTAAAGTTAATAGCACGCCTACACGATACAAAAACACTTTCTTTATCTATTATTGGAACACGTGAACGTTCCCGACGTCATACCTAATTTTAGTGTGCAGTGATAACCAATTTGCGCAGTGATAAAATGTAAAATGTGCAGTGATAAAATTTATTTTGTCAATTTTGATAGGCAGGATTATGAAACAGTGCTGTCATAGATAGTCGTAGAGTGTAGTAACAGCATTATATAGTATTTTGTAGTATCTGACATTACATTACGTCAAAAAATTTACATTTTATAACTGATTCCTTAACGAAAGGAACTGAAATACTAGCCCTGATTTGTCAGAGTTAAGTATGATTGCAAGTGGTAAATGACCTTCCTTCGTTAACTCTTTTTGTTCCGTATCAAACTTTTTGATTTTACTCTGGCCAATGCCAGACGATTTTACTCATCAGGGAGAAGGATGTCGGATAGTAAAGGGTCAGGAATGCGTCAATCAATCCTTTAGACGAATCGATTCCTGAGCTCGTTCAATTCTTCAATGTCCTGGATATTTTAAGTCACGTAGACCGATATATTATCAGAGTAAATCCATAAATTCTAAAATCACGAAAGCTCATGCCATTTACCTTAGAAAAGCTGATAAATTCTTCTTGGCAATTATGAGCAAGTGAAGTGCTTCCGATGAAATTCATGAAGTGCCGTAACAGCACTTTTAGGGCAAAAAATTAAATTTTGCCTCAAAATGAGCTTTGCAGTGGTTGATTGTAATACGAATGTCTGAAGTGAAATTAAAGGAGAAAACGTAACGTTAGAACTCGGAAGAAGCCAAACATCAACGATAGGTGTGAGTCCCATTTTGGCGGCAACGGTTATTTAAGATAGTCAGACCCCTTTAATCTTTACTTATTGTATTTACTTGATTGAGCGCTGCGGCGCTTTTTAAATTTTTAGTAATGCAGCTGGGGCGCTTATTCAAGGGGGGCGCTTATTTGAGGTTGGTGCTCTTTAAAAAATATAACATCTACAAATGATAACAACTAAATGTTAGCAACAAAACAAACGTGTTTTACATGCCATTCATTGTCTCATTTTGGTCCCCAAAAACAAAACAAAATGGGCTTGCGGTATTTTTACAAAATTTTATTGTCACTGTCCCCTTCGTGATCCGAGTTCAAGAGCTGAATCATCGGATACGCCTCCTCAACATCAGAAGAAGTAGATTCATCACATTCAAAAAGGATTCGTTTCTGGTTCACTCAAGATATCCAACTGCGATTGAAGCATTGCCCGTCCGGTGCTACATGGCTGTCCCTCTTTGAAGCAGTGAATTGAATCGTCATTTGACGCGATCCACGAGAAGGTTCAATGCACAACATGTGAAAGATTTCTTGATAACATCCGCGGGTAACTTGGCCCAAGCCTCAAGAATCCACTGTAAAACAGTTCTTGTCGGCACTTTCAGATTCCTAGCTGCTGGTTCTTCGTTTATTCCGACTATGCTTAGCCATTCATCATATTTTTCAGTGCACGAGGACTTAAATGCTTTATTCCAACTTACGTCTGGCGCCTGAATGTATTTGGTACAACCTCCTGGAACAATTACACGATCGATCTTTTCCAAGGACGTAAATCCTGGGGGGGATCGGGGGACATATCCCCCCACTTTTTGGACAGAGGGGGATACATACATAATTATCCCCCCCCTCCCCACTTTTTGCAAAGTTCATGACAACTGAAGCCTAATTTCTGTTCCCTCGACGCTTATGGTTCCATGTTTACCTTTACTTATTTTCCTACATAACCTTTTTCAGCCCCAATTTTTACCTAGGTATTGTTGGTTCAAATACATGACAAATTATGAAAATTTGCCAAGTTATTTTACAGTCCGATCGTTCTTCTTTGGACGCCATTTTGTAAACAATCAGAGATACTTTGTTTAGTCATGCTATAACGTCTTTATTGCTGTTTGGAGGAAATGCATGGCTTCGTTTAGATTGAAAAACAAGGTATGAATGTTGTTCGAAAGAAACAATCTCAAAATGCCGGAAAAGGCATTTCATAAACATTAGATTAAAAAAAAATACAAAACAAACTTTCACAGGGAATGCCTCCACATCACTTGGCCGGCTCCGTCCCCCCCCACTTCTAGGAAGCGATTGTCGCCCTTGATCTTATCAGATTTTAATGAGTCGGTAATGCTATCTTCAATGTGGCACTTGAAGGAGTCCCAAGCTAACAGCCTACGGTTGAATAAAAATTCCCCAAGAACAGAGTTGACCCAGACTTCAGTTATTTCAGTATTCATCCACGCATTAGCCGAAGTTGCAATTACTGCTCTATGTTGAAACTCTTGCTTCAAAGCTGCAACTTTCCGTTTTGCTCCTTTGAAGACCACCGCAGGTTTAAGTTTGGTCCCATGGGCCTTTGCAGTTAAACAGACAAATACTCTTACTTTTACATGGCCGGTTGTTTTTAGAGTAATGGACTCCTTACCAGGTGTGTCAATGGTAGTTTCTGATGTCATATCGCGCCATACCGGAATTTCATCCATTGCGATTATGTCAGAGGGGCTGTACTTAAGGTTCTTTTTTAGTCGTCTAACTTGAATTACATACGACACAAGTTTTGCTACCAGCATTTCTGGATCTTGTTGAGCAACAGACGTTTTTCTTCTCAAAGATAAACCATTTCGCTTCATAAATAGTGTTAACGAACCTCTTGAAGCTTTAAAGTCGCCATCCACATGGTTGCTTTCCTTCATAGCGCGATAAGTTATTTCAGCTTTTTTCATAATAAGCTTACATGAAACTCGTAGATCGCGAACACACCTGCTGTCGATCCATTCCAACAAGACTTCTAGTTTCGTGCTTAACGGTTTTCTGCCACCTCCGCTCAATTTGCTTCGTTGCTTCTCTTTTCTAGTCGCAAGCAAGCCTTCGATTTCACTCTTCTTTGTTCTCCATTCCCGTATTCTCCTTTCATCGACTTCAAATCGGCAAGAAGCTGATCGATTCCCGTCTACTTCCGTATATGTGATTACTTCTTTCTTGACTTCAAGCTGTATTCTGTATTCTCTTCCCTTTATGGGAAATCTGGTCTTTATTCAAGTCTGCCATTGTCGCGCACTATCAAATAGACCTTATCGACAAAACGGTGCATCATGGGTAATCAGGATCACGTTCGGTCTTCCAGAACAGTAAACAAACAACGAAGGTTGCTCCTGTGTGTCGAAAATCGTTCATAAGTTTGTAAATACTGCGAGATTTAAGCTGAAACTAAGGCCAAATATATTATATAGACTAAAGTTTACATTTTGAATGTATTTATTGTCATAGTCTCAGTTTTTAGTGAAAACTGTTAGTTTTGCGTGAGCGCACAAGTGGGGCGGCATTAGCAGTTGTAGATAGAAACTCGCTCATTTTCCACGCTCGAATACTTCGCTATTTTTCTGGAAAATATGTAAATTTATCATGTCATAGCATTTAATAAAGTGCTGTCCTTATTTAATGACTGACATTGGTGTCTTTTGGTGTTGGCGCTTTTTTCTAAAGGTTATCTTGAATTTGTATAGTCACTTGCGGTGATGCAACTGAGGTATACCACATTACAAGTGTTGTGTTCGGGGCTGTAGCAACAGCAATAGATACCCTGAGAAGAACATTAAGAGAGGATATGTGGAAGGGGAACTGCGTTGACGTTATATGACTAAAGACCCTGTAATACGTAGAATTTTAGAAGCCAACATCAGTAAGGGTCGGGAAAATTTCAAGGCAACTGATCACCAAATGGTTTGTTCACACCATTTTCAATATGGAAAACCAATGCCTGCAACCCCAAATCCTACACTCACTTTAGTTCCAGGTGATGCAAAGAAAAAGTCTCCAAGAAAGCGGAAAAGGACACTTCACGTGTCAGCTGCCATCTCTACTCCAGATTCAGCTACTAGTACCGGTAGTTGTACACCACAGTCTTCAACCCTAGAAACATTTTCAAGTCCTCTGTCAAGTGCTACATTAGAATCACCTTGCACTAGATTTGAACAACTAACAAGAGACTCTGATGTTAGGTTCTTCACTGGATTGCCAAACATAGCATGCTTTTATCTTTTATTTGAACATCTGCAAAGTCATGCTGTAAAGATGACATATTGCAATGGTCCTAAAAGAACCATGCCTGTCCCTGAAAAGCATAGGTCTGTGCAGTATGGTAATAAGATATTTACTCTAGAAATAGAGTTATTTATGGTAATGCAAGGGCAACGGTTAGGTCTTGTAATAGAAAATCTGGCTCATTTGGACTCATGCACTCAATCGACTGTTAGTTCAATTGTTTTCACATGGATTCGCCGGATGGCATTGGAGCTCAGGTTCTTGATATCTTGGGCTGATAGAATACAAGTTCGCAGATATTTACTTGATGTATTTCGAAAATATTATCCAAAATGTAGAGTAATTATTCATCCAAACACATGCAAGTTTAAATGCACAAGCACTATGTTGGATTGATTACAAACATCACTCAACTGTAAAGATTCTTGTGGGGACACCAAATGATAGTATTAGCTATGTGTCTGAAGCCTGTGGTGGTAGAGCAAGTGACAGATTTATAGTTGAAGATTGTGGTTTCCTGAAAATGTTTCAACCGAGTGACCAGGTTATGGCAGATCGGGGTTTTAAAATTGATGATCTGTTGGCCTTGTATCAGTAACACATGGCAATACCGCCATCTTCTCATACAAACCTACAAATGGAAGGAAGTGCCATCCGTTAAACATCCAACATTGCAAATGCTAGGACTTATGTTGGAATGGCTATCCGGAGTTTGCAGGAATTTAATACTTTAAGAAATGAATTACCTGTTATATTATTACCTGTGGTTGATGACATTGTTGTAGTGTGTTCAGCTTTAGTGAAGTTACATAATACCCTCGTTATATGATATAATTATAAATTTTTACATACTACTTTAGGTTATCTTTGGTTTCCATTATTGTTACTGTTTGTATCATATAATTGTAATAATTGTCAACAAATTGTTTTTTTTCAAGAATCATTATTGGCAGACCAGAAACTTACATGAGCAAAGTTAAGTGAGCCGAAGTCAACATTACCACATGCTAGGCAGATTCAAACATCAACATTGTTACTGGTGACTTTAACACATGCCCAGTGGTACCACGTCTTATAGCTAGTACAGTTAATACTGCTCAGTTGATGTTCGTCTTTTTCATCAAATTCTGGAGGCTCAAGGATGTACTTCTCACGTGTGGGACAGAAACTAAGATCTCGAAATCCCCAAAAAACCTTATCTAAATATAACTTATAAAACAGTTATAGATTTCTGTAAATTTCATCCCAATAGGGCTCATTAAAATCGATTAATTCAATATGTGGTTCACCAACAGAAGTCCACAAAACAAAATAACATTTCTTGCAAATTATTAGCAGCCATTTGACCTTGGACTTGGGTATAATATTAGTGAGTAGTCTTCAGCTGGATTTTTCCACGGACTGCTTCCGACAAACCTGTGTTTTTCCACCCATCACTAACGTTCTTATACTTGATGCTAAATGGTACACATATTCTTCTACAACACAAACATGTTAAAATGTTGTCTGCACTGGCAGCCAGAAAAGGTGCTGTAGAAATTGCCCGCAAACCACACATGAGCAGTTTTGGGTTTTTATACCTCTTTGAGATTTTATGAAAAATGCCTCACCTGCTTTTGATTTATGCATCTTCCCCCACCTTACAGCATCAACTTGTTTGAGGTCTTTTGGCTGTAAAAGCTTACAGAGTAGAGGGGTTGTTGCTGGCTTAATAAGTCTTCTAGCTGCTACAATAGACTCGACTTAGGTGTGAACATCATGGAAATTAGAGACACTAATTCTTCCTATCCTTTGTTGCTTCTAAGCTTGATTGTCAGCCTGCCCTTAGTTGCCTTTTCCAATTCATCCAGTTGCTTCTCACTAAATACTAAGTTACCCTTGAAATTGTTCAAATCAGTTGCATATACTTTGCCTGAACAACTAATTTTACCTTCTCTGCAATTTCTGGGACTGGTGGTGGACAATTACACTGTTTTTGGATGGGGATTTGGTAAGAAGTACCACAGCTTGAGACTGGATACCTTCCAGCTTGGCAAAGAAATGTTGAGCTTGTTCATTTTCTTGTAAAGCAGCATGCCTAGTTGCACAAGGATCAAAACTGTTCCTCTCCTCATACATGAACCTACGCCTTGGGTTTAGTCCCAGTGCATCATGTTTTACGAGCTTATTTCTTTAACTTTTTTAGGCTGGAGGATGTAATTGCTTTTGTCATTGAACTCGCAAGGGATTTCTGTTCAAGTTGGGTAACTTTAACTGGTTTCGATAGCAAACTGAACCTTGAACAGTGTTGCAGTCACAGGATTACAACATTTAGAAAATCCTGCTGTGCAAGAGCAATGCGCAGATTTAACTTCTCCAGATTTAGTCAACAGAACTCACAGTTTCTTTGGGGCCTCTTTGACCTTCATAGAGGGAGACACTGATAATTTCATGATAACAAAGTGACAGTTATCTGGAAAGTATGTCAAAGCTTGATGAGCAATTCAACATAGCCACTTTTAAAATAGGAGTATGCTTTCTTGGCCTTATATTGACGTATATATTCTGTTTCAAAAGCCTCGCAGCCCAGAATATACTGAAAAATTTGACCAAGATTTACATTAGGCCATGTGCTAATATCTTCAGACCGTGAGGCATCCTCTATATTTAGAGGATCAGGAATATTACAATTTTTTACGAGCTCAAAATATTCTCCTTCAAAACGTTGGGGAATACTCTAGGAAGATTGGACTATTGGCTCTTTCAGTTCGAAAGAAACTGAAGCTCTGGCGGCAAAATCTTTTTTATTTCCAATTGTGGACTTTCCCCTTTCCATTAGGTAGAACTGAAGTTGAACAGTTGTCCACTCATGAAAGTCGTCGCAAGACATTTGGTCGCTGTGCTCAAAAATTTTTAGAAGTCCACGCTTTTTCTGTCTACACTAAACCACTTGCGGGCCCCAAATCCGATTTCAAAATCAAGATAATCTTTCGAAAAAAGCGCAATCAAAACACCAACGTCAGTCATTAAATAAGGATAACACTTTATTAAATGCTATGACATGATCAATATACATATTTTCCTGAAAAATAGCGAAGTATTCGAGCGTGGAAAATGAGCGAGTTTCTATCTACAACGGGTGACACCACTACTTGTGCACTCACTCAAAACTAATAGTTTTTACTAAAAACTGAGACTATGACAATAAATACATTCAAAATGTAAACTTTAGTCTATATAATATATTTGGCCTTAGTTTCAGCTTAAATCTCGCAGCATTTACAAATTTATGAACGATTTTCGACACACGGGAGCAACCTTCCTTGTTTGTTTACTGTTCTGGAAGACCGAATGTGATCCTGATTACCCAATGATGCACCGTTTTGTTGATAAGGTCCATTGCTCTTACTAAACATACGACATAGATAACATGCGACGTAATTGCAGGTGATGAAATTGTGAACATTTCCGATCCAGGCGTGGGAACACCTCTTTCTGATTAATTTATACGATGTGAGTACCGCAAATTGGCAGTGAAGTAAACTCCAGCAAAATGGAAAGGGCTTTACCAGTAGAGTTCAAAATGTACTTTAAAGTAGACTTGAAACAGTTATCCGAGGACATCATGTTTCTAAGTCTGTGTGGACGCCCGTGGTAGATGGAATACTTGAGTGTAACAAAGATGAGCATGCTGAAGCATAAGAGCATGATGATAACGCAATCGGTGTACATCGGGTTACGAAACAGTTGGATGACAAAAAGACACTTGCTGGTCATGTTCCGATAAAGCTGTCGCACTTATTGGAGAACTTTCTAAAAGCAAACGGTGAAAACAAACTCTTCGCACAAGTCACTGGAAAGAGGAAGAGAGAAGTTGGGCTTGTTGTGGCGGCAAAGTTTGCGGCCTACACAACGGAACAGAGTATTGCAAAAATTCTGAATAGAGAGTTAAGAGGGAGAGCAATGAAATATAGCCAGTTCGAAATGAAAAACATTGTAATCCAGGAGAATAAATTCCCAAGAGTGGTTTAGATTGAGTTGTACCGTATTTATTCTTCAGTTTGACTCCTTGAACATATCAGTTTGATGAAGCTTCGATCAATCGCCGCATTGTGCTCTTTAATATTTTTTTCTCTCAAATGCGGCGCTTATCTTAGGACGGTGCTCAATCGAGTGAATACGATAAATTGTTAAAGTCTTTGTTTCACATAAGAAATCCCATTGTATGCATGACGTCTTCATTGTATGAATGAACGAAGTTCCCGATTTCTTGTTGTGATTGCTTTGGTCGCCGTCACACCTGCGCTAAAATCGTGCTTGGTTGAATCATATCTGTCAACACAACATGTTTTTAGTGCGCTAGCTAGTGTGACTGATCAAGCAGGGAAACCTAAACTGGTCCAATACGCTTGAAATTACAAAGCCACCGCAGCAGGTCTCAAGAATGCTTGATAGTACGCTCGTGCTTTTTGTAGCGTGACCAATTAAAATGTTTGGGTTTGACGTACTCTTAAATCAAAAAGAATGAATAAGATAAAAACCCGGGCAGTGATTTCGAAACACTATCTCGCACATTCCCGCTATTGTTGACAAGAAAGGATATTAAAAGGCTTGCAATGGTAAGAAAAATTATTTCTAATACCTCTGTCACGTTTACATAGCCAAATGAAACATCTAACGATGAGCGACAGACCTTATTTTTAATTGATGCGTGTATTGGTGATCATTGATGCTCATTCTGCTCCTAATCCAGGTTGGATAAACGTGTCCACACATGTTATTCCTATTTCTCAATTCCAGCTCCGGCTCCAAAATCACGGCGTTCACATTGCACTGCTATCGGTGTGGTGCCAATGTTGCGGTTGGAGTATTTTGTAAAATAGTCAGATGTTTGGTTCGCAGGATTGTAGCGAACAATCGACTCCTATGATTAATTGACCTGTACCTGATACATTAGCGCATTAACTGATACATTAAATTAAACATCAGCGAAAAGACGTTCTCCGTCATTTAAAAACTGTTACGAATTATTAAGAAGCCTCAGTACACTTGTGTTGTTTGCCTACAAATCTGTGGATCTTTACAATCAATTTGGGTTTATCAATGAAATGAATACCAAATTATTTAAAGTAAACTTTCAGGAACTAAGAGATATTGTATGCCAGAGGGAATCTTCAAAGATGTGATCATAATCAGTCATGTTTTGAGTGCCAGAACCATCAGCTTTATGTTTGTGTCGCAGCTTTTTAATAATAAATTTACTAACATTTTTAGGATATCCGCTCCAGGACATGAAAGTATTGGTTTTAGCAATTTGGTCATTATAGAGTTTCTTCGTGCTACATATTTTAAAAGTGCGATGAAACAGAGATTTAATCCATGCGATTTTACGCGGAAACGGTTCAAAACTGGAATAATGTGTGTATTGGCCGGTTTGTGTTTCTTTGCGATAAACATCAGTACCATCGGCCGAAATTTTGATGTCAAGAAAATGGATGATGCCGTCTGGAAATGTCAACTGTAAATTTTAAGTTAGGATCAAATTCATTGAACTTCAATAAAACTTTTGGAATATGGAAGGTTTTAACAGAACAAGTGTATCATCAACATATCGTTTTTATAAAATTTTATGGTTCCGCAACGAATAAGGTCGGTGACAACAACCCGTTAAAATATGTAGCACGAAGAAACTGTTTAATGACCAAATTGCTAAAATCAAAACTTTCATGTCCTGGAACGGATATCCTAATAATGTTAGTAAATTCCTTATTAAAATGCTTCGACGCAAACATAAAGCTGATGGTTCTGGCACTCAAAACATGACTGATGATGATGACATCCCTAAAGTTTGGACCCGAATTCCATATTTGGGAAGTCACGGAGAAAATCTTTTAAATTCCTGTTTAAAGAAAATCCGTCGTTGTTTGAAACAACCTGTCAAGTTTATTGTCATATACAACACTAAAAAGGTCTCAACACTAAAAAGACAAAATTCCAGATTTGTCTCGAAACAATGTCATTTACCAGATTACATGCCCTGGTTGCGCCAAATCTTATATTGGAAAGACCGACCGTTGTTTACAAAATCGTCTATCTGAACATGCCACTCAACACAACACAAGTGCAATTGCACAACACTTTCTTCAATGTGAAGACGCACACTTCATTGTTGACCTATGCAAACAATATGACAGACTAAACGATATTCCTTTTTCTTTTGACGCTACTTCATTTATGCACAATCTCATTTTTAACAACTATAAGATCCTTTACTCTAATTATTCTATTAATCCTAATCAACTTTTGTTTATGGAAGCTCTACATATTAAGTATCTTGAACCACAATTAAACTCTGGTCTTAAAGCTAGCAAAGAACTCTCACTCTTTATTTAGTTCCTTTTAGTTTATCCATAATTTATATATCAACATCTTGACATTTCATCTTGAGGCGTCAACCTTGTCACTTACTGACACATCAATCATTTGTAAATGGAGTAGGCGTTCCCTCAATTCTTCATCAATGATGTAATCACTTTTCCCATGTATTTATATACCTTAGGTTTTCTTATGTTAGTTCACTTGGTCTGAAGATGGTTTTGCAATAAAATCGAAATATCACCATTTCACAGTTTTCATCTTTTGTTAACTTAAATCTTAAGTTAAAAGATGGTTTTGGTTTTCGGAATTTCCTTTCTCTTATATTTTTTGAAGTTGTCGGCTGGTCAAGGTTTTTGGACGAATCTCCGAAGTATTTCAGCATAATTTAAGGCCAGTAACTTTCTTTACTACGCAATTTCAACTTCGTGTACTGTTGCAGTCAATTGGGTGAAATCGAGCAGTATGACAACGTTATCTGCATCAAGGGTTTAGTTGTAATTTCAGAGCCAAAAGTACATATTAGATGGAAAGAATAAGACGCTAGTTGGAATAGAACTCTTGATAGCTGAAAGTTCGAAATATGTTTGGAGCACAGATTAGATATTGAAGATGTCCAGTCGGCTTTACGCTCATTAAATAAAAATGCTCTACAGTCTTTTGTATGAAATGAATAAGGAAAATTCTATTGAATTTTGTCCAGCTGGAACTTGCAGAGACTACAATAACGACAAATTTAATATACCTGTTACCTCCATATCAGTCTGCTTTTTATGCATTCATACTGTCTATAGCTTATCAGCGGAAACAATGACATATAATATTTCAATAGTCAATAACAATTTATGAGGAAAAAAGAAAAGAATTTAGAATCTTACCATTTTCTGCCTTCCCTTGATGAGTAAAATTGTCCGATGTTAGCCAGAGTAAAATTAAGAAGTGTGATAGGGGCCGAAAAGAGTTAATGGACTATTAATCTTTGGATAAATATTAATGCCCAGCATAAAACACAGACCAAAGCTATTGAATTATATAAAGAATTTATTAAACTAACTAAAGTTTCGTCGCATCTCGCAAAATCATCAGAGTGTGAAATATTATTACATAACAGCGAGTATGTATAAGTAAATGAAAGTATCAAATTACAAGAGGTGTAGTAGGTGAAGTAAAGAAGAGAAAACTCAGAACAAAGACAAAGGGATGGAGTTAAGATTGCCATTCAAAGAGGGTTTAACATTTGAAATTAAGAGGCTTTCTCTTACGAGAAGTTCAAAAGGAGAAGAACAAGAGTAAAGAATTTTAAAGTCGTCGGGAGATGCAGTATAACCAGTTTCGGAAAGATGTGCTAAAATACTGGATGAAGTAGAAATGGCACGTTTTTTACCAGTAAGGGCAGAGACTCCCTAATGATCTGAGACTTGTATATGTAAATGGCGAGCTGTTTGGTTCACATTCAATGCGCTACAGCATTGACATTTGAAAGAATAGACAACACGGAATGACCAGACACTTAGGAACCATGTCCTTTACGGTAAAAAAGTGAGAAAGACGTCTGGAAGAAAAATTTTTGTTACTAGAGCAAAAGTTGAAAAAACAATGGAGCAATGATCAAATTAAACCTCTTTTAGAAGTAAAAGGAATAAAACTGTGAAAATTCGTAAGTAATCCAATTAAAATAAATAAAACAGTTATCAACGTAACATCCGTAAAAGGAAGGCTTAAAAGTTGAAGGGCAGTTCTCAATCCAATTTATCGCATCAAAATCAAAAAAACCCTCTTTGAATGGCAATCTCAGCTCCATTCCTCTATCTTTGTTCTGAATTTTCTCTTCCTTATTTCTTCAACTACACAGCTTGCAACTTGAAACCTTCATTTATTTATATGTATTCACTGTTTTGTAATAATATTTCACACTCTGACGATGTGTGAGATGCAACGAAACGCTAGTTTAACAAATTCTTTTATAATTCAATGGCTTTGTTCCGTGTTTTATGCTGGGCATTAATAGTTGTCCTAAGATTAAGATTACCGTCTGGTTCCTCACTTTTGATTATTTTAAGACAACGATACAATAATATTGTTTTGTTACTAACTCCTTTTATTCGACACTGTACACATTTTGAATATTTCAAGGCTTGATTTTTAGTTATGGTCAATTGAGGCATTTTGCCAGAATCGTGTCCAATTAAAAGATAAGCTGGATTCCTCAAAAACTGGCTTTTAGACCAATGGTCACAAACGAAATATATGAAAGCTGCTGCGAAACAGTGTGAGTATTCAGAATCATTAAGAGATTACATATTTATATAAAAGGACAGAATATTTAGTGACTGACTTACTTTAGACCCTGTGAATTCCAGAATATGACATCATAGGCAGACCACCTTGAATAATTATAAATAAAACAACTGAATAAATTACTAAAAAAAGATTAAAAATTGAGAAATATAAAACATAGTGTAATTCCATAAAAAGTTGAATCAACGAACAATCCAAAAACCACAAGAGCAAAGGAATGAACAAACAAACAAACGAACTGTGGAATCAGTGAGAGATTAATCTACGAACTGATCAATGAAACAGTAAACAAGCAAAAAGAGTAATGCAAATGCTATTTCTAAGAGACTTTTTAAAGAAAAATCTAAAAATGATCAGAGTCTTTGTTGCCAGAAGTGATGAACGGTGGAATTTTATAGGAAACGCAGGGAACAAATGACACCAAACATGAATTGTTCTTTATCCAATCCAGAAAACTGACCATTTCTACTGTTTTCGTATCATAACATTTGATGTCGCGAGGCCGGTAACAGATAAGAGTTATATAGTTGATATAGTTGTAACTTGTAAGATTAAGTCTATGTAAGGCTACATGCGTGCATGCTTCCATTCCACTATATTTTGCACAAACCTGTTGAAAATTATGTTATTTAGAACTGCGGTTTAGTTTTGATAGAACTGTGCAAATCGATTGAGAATCTCACAAATTTTGTGGAACTGAATATTAAAATTTGAAACGTTGGTACTTTTTACCAAAAATTTTATACTATAGTGTACGTAGGTGTGCATTACTTGACTTAGCTGTTATATAGTACAGTAAAGTGTTAATTTTTTTTGAAACAGCTTGCATCTTCCACCTAAGCCACTGTTTCAAAGCGAAGACAAAAAATCCAAGTGGTTTATTAGTTTGAAATCAAAACATGTGACTTGTGGCATACTGAGATTCCTAAGGCAGGTAGATTAGTGGTAGGCTACGCAAATACATCGGCACCACATGACACAAACAAGAGGTTTTTCATGTCGGACAGCAGGGAGTCGTCCCCTAAATGAGCAAAGGGGATATCAAAACTTATTTTGTAGTTATGGTTTACTGAGAACAAACACACTTTTAATGATAAACGTTTGGCAAAATGAATGTGCGAATAAGCAGTATACAGAGATCAAATTAAGATTAACCACAAAGTGAAAAGATTAGCTAGAAAAGATTTGACTGGCGTTTTGCAATTTTTCAATGAAATTTACAACCGCGGAAACTTTCAAAGAACTAAGATACGGATAAAACCTTTGCCGGCATAATGTCTGCGCTTGACATAAAATCGTCTGGCGTTGGCCAATGTCTGAAAAGAGTTGAAGTGTAATTTAAAGAAATTAACTGCCAGCGACGTAACGAGGTAAATTACCGCCTAGGGCGAGAGTGCAAAATGCCATCCCCTCCACAAAATAGAAAAGAAAGAACAAAAGAAGACTCAAAAAGCAGTCATGCACAAAGAATATTTTATCGACAAATGGAATATTCTATCTCCACTATATATATTAATTCAAATTACTAACCAGCACTCATGCGTAAATTTATGCAAACTTCGTTCTTCAACTGCTATCAATCTTCCAATAAAGAGTAATCAGTTGGTTTTACGTTCGTCTATCAACAACACAAGAATTACTTAATATGTAGGTCAACGTTTTCAGGACACTGATAGCCGAAAATGCGGCCTCTCCAAAAATGCCAACCGAGGCATCTGCACCGATTGCTCCCCTTCCTCGTTAGGCCACAGTTAATTGCCTTGTTGGACAAAATGGTGATCCACGTATAATGGCGGTCAATGACTATTCAATAGTTCAAGTTTTCTTGAGAAATACATAAATAGAAATTAAAAGATCTTCTCAATCCGATCGAAATAAATGAAAGAAATAATGAAATCAGTTCAAATAAAGTTTGTTGCAAGAGATAGATGCCAAGATGCACTTATTCTGAAATGTTCGCCAATCAAAGTCCAAAGAACCCACAAATCATTAGTGAAAACATTTGATTAAGCAGACAAAAGATGAATTGCATATATGAAATGAATTAGGGTATTTTTATCTTCACTGAACGTAAAGATGAGCACCTCAAACAAAGATGAGCAGTTGACCCAGGAAAAATCCTATACTATTGAACCTGAACTATAAAAAATTTAGCTATAGTCATTAGGTTTGGTGAAATGTTAACCTTATTACGCCTGGAATTTTTCTTCTGTTTATTTTTTCTCTTTATTTTCGCGTTGTTCATTATTTTGTTAGTTTGCTCAAAAGGTGTCCTATATATTGGACACTGGGCATGAAAGGGTTAAACTAAGGTATCTTGAAATTTTTTAATTGTAGAAAAAAACAATTTCATAACTTTAGGTATTTTTAAGGATTAATGGTGTGGAAATAAAGTGGTTTTTCGAAAATCTCCCTCTCTTCTCAAAGATCTTCCTCTCTTTGGCACCATGGCTTGTAAGGCGGTATTAAAGTCGGGAATAAGACTATAGCATATTGAACTGTGTCACAAAATTCCTATTTATGGCGAAGAACAATTTCTAATCTTTTGGTATGTTTTTTTAAGAAAAGGAATGAAGCAATCTCACATAGGATAGATCTACTTTGACTATCTTTCCAATTTTTTTCTTGACAGACATCGAACGCAAATGATTTGAAGGTTGATGACAGGATTTCTCAATATCAAAATTCCTATACATTAAACCACATAAATTTAATAATGGCCCAGAAGAGCTCCTCTGTCATTCTCTTCATCTGATCCACAGCAACATTATTAACCTATATACAAATTGAAACCACCTTACTGCTTTCTAATTAATTTAGATTTCAAGTTTTTGATCATTACTTCATTAGACTCCATTTCTGGAGTGATTATTGAGTATATTGTGTGCAGCGGTATGTTGGAGCAACACTCGTATTCCATTCTTGGGATTATTTTCGTTGAGCGAAAAAGATGCTTGAACAAATTGAAACTGCATAATTTGATTGATTAACAAACATACTCGATCGTCGTTAATTATTTCAATTATTGTTATCAAGCTCCCTTTTTCTAAAAAACAATCACTATAATCATGGTAATATCGTGTGCAATGCTGAAACTAACTGGCTCAAGAACTTACGAAATTCATTACATTACGCCAAAGGCAACTCATTAATCATTACAACAATATTTTGAAAATTTCACACGAGCTCCTCTTTATGGAATTTCGTAATGTTGAAAAAATTGCATGTTTATCTGTAGCAATTCTAAAGACGATTCACATTGTGGTTCGGTACAACTACCAGAAATACGTGTACGCAACAAATTCTCGCCCACCCCTCCAATATATCTCTCGAGAATCCGAGTAACGTTGATAATTTTTTCAAAATTGTCAAAAAGACTAATCGTCCTTACCATAGCGGAAAAAGGGAATGTAGTAGAAGAAAAATAAGGGCGAGAATAACCTCTAACTCTTCAACAAATGATAAGAGATCCATTCCGACCATTCTACAGCTAAACAATGGATGTTTGTATCAAGACCCTGTATTAGTTGCGATCTTTAGGTATTTCGTATCATTTTCCAGTCAAACGTCTCGCTAATTTTGCTTTAAAAAAAAAAATTTTTTGTTAGATTGTCAGACTTTCCGTCTTATAAGTGGAACATTCTCATAGGTTATCGGTCATTACGGTTACCAGCATTAAGGACAGCACATGATTGAAAATTTCTTTTTGATATTTTTTACCTTACAAAAATAATAAATCTTACTTTATCTCGAAGTTCGTTACAAATGTTCATTAGAAGTGCTATGATAAAGATTTATGCTAATTATTTAGCCGGAAGTAGAAGTTTGTGGTGACGAAGATGAAAAGAATTATGAAACCGACGAAATAAACGAAGAAAACATTAACGAGTTCTGCATTTTAATTGTTGAACAAAAATTGGAAAATACAAAACATACAACAAAATACGAAAAGCAAACCTTGTGCAAGTTTTGTAGAAAGAAGACCGAATAGAAGAAGGTAAAAGATATACCTTTTTCCACTGTAAAACTTTCGTCAAAATATAAAATGGCGAAGCGTACAAAACTGAAGCTCTTCCTTTTTTTAAAAGAAGCATTCAGCGTTACCCCAACGCAAAGGGTTCAACGATGGATTTACAGAAAGAAGGCGAGGTTTTAAAATCCTGATGAAAGCATTATTGGTCGAATATGGTAAAGGTAATCATCCACATACACCCGAGAAGTGAGAAAGACTGAAGAGGGACAACATTTCGACCGATGGATAGCATCATCACTAAAGATAAGTAGCTAATTAGCGTGTTTCCTGGAGACTATTTGCCTTACATTTTTGTTTCCAAGTTAGAAATAGGTTCCAGGAAACGATCCTGAAAACGGCAATAAAATCCTTGTGCGGAAAGCAAAGAGTAGATTAAAAGACTGCCAGCCCTGGACAAGTGTTCGGGAAGCTGAATGTCTTATCCCACTTCTCAAACAATTGACTGTGAACGCAATCCGGATAAACACTACAAAATATTCAAAAGCCATCGTCCCACAGAGATGAATGAGCCAGAATCTGCATTCTACTTGGCCATTAAACACTATGGTAAAGCACATTTCGTGTTTAGGAGAAAGGAATGTATTGCAGTGGATTACTAATTTACCAATTAAAAGGCTAAATACAATTATAAAATCTCGTGGCTTTTTTATGTCGGATACTAAAAGTTACCAAAAATTTATCTCCGTGCAGCTCTAAATAATAATAAAGTATCAACCATTATTAAAACTATGTGCACTACATTAGATTTTTAAATACTTTCTTTTTTAATTTTGAAATGCAAGTACGTGCGATGGAAAAAATTTGCATAGTGTCACCAAAACTGATTTTAAGGGTGGCCGAATGATATTGCGGCCCCCCCTTAATAAAATGTTAGGGGATCCGTGACCCCATGGCCCCCCTGCTTGCTACGCCACTGCTTAAAATAATTCCGTTCGCAAACTCGTATTTCAAAGCTACTCGATCCAGACGTACCTGTGATTGTGTAGCTCAGCTAAGTGATTACCAGAACGTAAAAAGTCTCGATTCATAAAAATCAACATCTACTCAACTTTAGCAAAGAATGTTGTTTACACTCAGCCGCTTAACAAATGCCCAGGCAACAAGAGAGTTCCCTTACGTCCTTTGTGGATATTCATCAGAAAGAACGAAGTCTAAGCGTTTCCACAGAATTGAACAGTTGGCCAATACATATTCCAAAGAGCTGAGTTTTAGAAATGTTCATTAAATTCAAATTGTCCAGTAATTAAGATGCTCCCCAAAAGTGAAACCGGCCTCAAGCACCAAGAGAGTCATTTCTTTTCCCGGTCTTAAATCATTTACGGTCTTCAGTGTTCAAATGATGTAAACAACTTGCTAGAGATCTATGCAAGGGAAAAAAGAACGAGACCAAATCGATTTATTTCGATACGGACCTAAGTAATCTAAGTAAAACCTAAGCAAGGTTTGTTCAGCAACATACAAGTCCCCATTGTTGCACACGGCATTCTTGAGTGAGCGGAATCCATGTATATATATACCTATGTATATATATGTATATATATACAATCTTGTATATAATATATATACAAGATTTTAATAACTTTAAAAACATAATATTTCGGGGTACAACCCTTTCTTCAGATAAACCTGCTGTAAACAATGGGAGTCTTTATATATTTTTACAGGACTCATTTTCATATTACAAGTCTCTCACATTAAGCCCTGAAGGGGAAAAACTATTAATTTTTTCCGCCCAGAAGCTTTCCCTTTTCGTAGGGTCTCTCTTGTCCGTAACATCTATTATTTGAGCTTCCAAATCCTCTAATCCCAAATGGCCTTCTTCAAAAAAATATGCATATAAATGTTTTCCACAAATACCTCTCTGTCCCTTACCATATCGGTTCATCGAGCTCTTATGGTTATTAAATCTCTTCCTAAATTCTGTTATTGTACTTCCTACATACTGTTTGGCACACCTCTTACATGTAATCAAATAAACCACCCCACTTGAATCACAATCCAGGAATGGTTGATATGGAAAGATTTCTTTTCAACCGTATTTTCAAAAATCGAACCCGTTTTAACAAAATTTATAAATCTTACATCTAACCTTTCCACAACCAAACATTCCCTTTTGGATTGAATCTCTGGTTCTAATTTAGCCCTAACCAAAAAATCTTTAATATTTCTTGGCCGTCTAAAACTTACAATGGGTAACATGCTTTTTAACAAAGGTGACTATTCAATCAATAACTGTAATTCTCTGAGGATGCGGTGAATTTTCAATAGAGCAGGGTGATAATTAAGAACTAAAACCATCCTTTCCTTTTTATCCCGACGGCGATTTTGATTTCTACATAAAAAATCTGAACGTCCAACTCCCCTCACCCTACTGCATTGACTATCAACCAAATCCTATTTATAACCTCTATTAATCTTTTTCCCAAATTTATCCTCCGAATCACAAATTCGTTTCAATCTCAAAGCTTGACCATAAGGTATACCTTTCTTAACTTGTGGTGGATGGCAAGATCTAAAATTCATATACTGATGCGCATCAGTGGGTTTATGATACACATCCGCACTCAATTTACCATCCTCCAGAGACACCATAACATCGAGATAAGAAATCTTTTCTCTGTTAATTTCCCATGTAAATTTAATAGTTCCATGATACGTTATCATGATAGTTCAACTTCCCCAAAAAACTCTCAAGCTCCAGAGGATCATGAACCCATATCATAAAAATATCATCCAATAAACGAATATAGATACCAATATATATATATATATATATATATATATATATGTATATGTATATATAACTACAGACGGAACCGTTTCGGCCTACTGGGCCTCATCAATGTAGTGCTGCGGAGAAGCCTACATTATATAGGCAACTCAAATTTTCCACACTTGTGGTACATCTAAGCCATGCCAGAGTGCTCTAACTAGAGACTAATGAGCGTGCGCAAATTCGCTAACGGCATGACTCATCCTGTAGGGTGCTCAATGGTGCAGTGGACTCCATGCGCGTCGAGATTAGTACCCTCGCCCGCTCGAGCCTTCAGCCTTTCACCACGCTTTGAGCGGTGGGCGAACAGATAAGTAATACCATGACATGAAGGTAATTAGTTATTAAATGTCCCCAAAAGCCGAGGGACTTTTCGGGAGGTCCCGGAGCTGTTAGCACAATGGAGTTTCACAAACCTTCCTCGGATTCATAAGACATTTAATCATTCATTTCCTCACATGTCATGATATTTGTTTGTAATACCATGATTACTGACGAAGTTTACCTGTTTTTTTGAAATTCTTTTTGGGATATTAGAATTGTTGATTGTGTGTTCCAGCCCTTGTACAATTTGATTAATTTATTGCGGTCTGTCACATAAAACAGTGCCCTATTGATGTTCGCTTATGCATGTTAATGATGGAAAATTAGCGAAAGTATGCATGCTGATGAGGGAATTTAGGGATTAAATCTCCCATTGAGAACAATAGAAAAGGAGATCATCATGCTGATATTTAATTTATACCCTTGTTCTTTTTATTTGGTTCCTAGGTTGATTTAATTTTCTTCTCTTATCCAATTTCATTTTTCATGTAGTTGATTTTCCTAAATTTTAACTGTCAATTCATCCTCTTTTTGGTAACGAACAGTTAATGTCAGGTTAGCTTAAAACACAATTTCTTCATTTTGATATCTCTTTAAATGAATCAACGTACTTTAAATGTGCTGCTGAACGTTTTTTATTGATCTTGTAGCAAAAGTTGTAGCAATTATTGTTGTTGTTGTGATTGTTGTCGTTGTTGTTGTTGTTTTGTTTATCGTCAATGGCTTAGGTAAGGTCTCATCTAAGACTAGATGATTGCATAGCTCAGCCTACGATAGTTGAACAAAATGCACATGTATAACTCTACCGCTGACTTGGCAGATGTCTCTTGCTTGTTTATGATTTAAAAAACTGATTATTAGT
Source organism: Heliopora coerulea (assembly GCA_030142905.1). NCBI lineage: Eukaryota > Metazoa > Cnidaria > Anthozoa > Scleralcyonacea > Helioporidae > Heliopora > Heliopora coerulea. The sequence goes on from JASJOG010000002.1 coordinate 5,286,937, forward strand.
ATCTTCTTGAATATTTTTGGATTGGTTTTCCCAGTCATTGATGATTCAAGAAAATGACAACGAAATACAGCAAAAGCAACGCAATATCGTGTGCTAAAAAAACGAAATAGACGTATACGAAAATAAACGTGTCAGTGATAAATGAAGCCTATAATAACCGGTTCACACAATGTATCATTTCCTTCTTTGCCTTTTTCAAGTTAACCTTTGAGTAATTTCCGTACCTTTCGGTTTGATTTACTTAAACAATTTTATGTAGTTTTGTACATACTTTTAGTCATCAATGTGTTATAAAATAAGAGACTATATATAACTTTTAACTGATAATAAATAGTAGATAAACTAAACACGTAACAATTTTGGGCTTAAATATGAGAGTATGGCTGAAAACGTAACTCAGTGACAGACACAAATTAAGTATGAACGGAGACCCTGGCATATTTGAAGTTAGTCCAATCCCCCAGAAAAAAGATACGCAGAAAGGGAATTTGAGAATATGTATTACTCATTAAATGTGGCAAAAGGACATTATACAGATATTCTAATGTTTTCATATTCAATCATTAGATACAATGTTAAGTATTTGTATAAACTAAATGTCCAAATGCTATCTAATAATTAATCATCAGCTTCTACTGCAGGGTGTTCACAATTCGGCGCCTGAAAACTAATTTGTTTACTTAAAGTCCTCACAGGACATATTGATCGATAGCCCGAGAATAGGGCTATTTAGCCTTTCCATCCTAATTTTTCTACAGCAATTTAAATAAACACCACGTATTTAATTTCTAGCCCTCAAAACGCCCTCCCTATAAACAGTACAGGGTTCCAAAAAAATCTTGCGACGTCCCTCAAAAGCGCGGGACTACATGCATGTGCTCAAAGTGCCTCCAGCCTCCCTAATCCGCCACTTTCTAATTGAAATAATTGCCCGATGTCAAATTCTCAAAAAAAGTATTAACCAGGTAATGCCAATATAAATGATATAAGAAAGTTATGAGATACAGCAGATCTACAGCCAGATGCTGCTCCGTAGTTTGATCAGTAAGGCTTAAAAGCGGACGTGAAATAGGAATGAACCTGAAATCAGGATTGCCATGGGAGTTAACAAAATTCGCAGTACGTGGATTGTGGCTGCCAGAGTAGAAGTGACAAACGGCATTCCATGCCTAAAATTGCCCAAGCAAAGAAGATTAGAAGAAAATTAGCCGAGTATTCATGTTTTCCGAATTTCACCATTTCCTCGAATTTCCAAAACAAATCCCACCTTTTCAAACGTCACATTATGTTCAGGTGAATACCAAACTTGTAGAAAAGATTTTCATGGGAAAAGGTTTTGTATATTTTACAAACTAACTTACTGAAATGATCAAACTGATAACTAAATGTGAGATCGTGAAAGTCTCGTAGCGAGACTCTAATAGATTACATTATTAGGTTAGATTATTTATCTGTTAGAAAGCTAGCAGTATTTGTAATGCCAAATTCGGGAAATGAGTAGTGCTTTTTTCATTAATTCTGTGCCGTGTTTAATTTCAACTAGATGCTGTGATTATGTAATCTAATTGGATTGAGCAGCTTTTTGGTCTGTTTCTAAAGATTATTGTGGTATGTCACTCCACTGGCCTGAAGAACTAAGGAGTTTTACTCACTGTGACCATTGACATGGTATCTCAATTCATTTAGTTTGACAGGACGACAGCAAAGATGACTTCGGTTGGCAGTTTTCACATGGCAGCGACGTAAGGACTAATCTTATAAGCAAGTTTGAAACCGAAATATTTTCAGGTCAAAGACAAGTTTGAAACCACAGCTGAATAAACAAGTAACACTGATTAGCAGATTTTTAACAAGGGTGATGAACACGCGTAATGTTTATTGCTAATAAGATCGACAAAAGATATGGTCTGTTTGCTTTAGACATTGTCGACGGGAGCTCGGCCGCCTCAGACGAAGTTTCTAGATAGTACATACTGCCAAAAACCAACAAAATCGTATTTACACAATATAAACATACATAAGCTTAGCGATGCATGTCTTCTTATTTGCACTAACATTGGTCATTTCCACATTAACTGGTTCTGTATAATAGAAGAAAAGATACTTAGTTTTCCAAGGTATTTATTGATAAAAAAGTAAAGGCTTTAGCATTGTTCTAAAGTCGTTTTGTTTCTAAATTAAAACCGATGCACACGATAAATCATACTCTGAGTGTGTTTAATCATCGATTAAGTGTCTACCCTTTGGGCCTGACATAACAAATGAGATTTTTACTGTGTTGAAAAGGAAAGCGACTTTAGACCCTCCCACGGCTGTTATAAAGACGCCCATATTGTGAGTGAAATGATCTGCTTCATTTTTACTAATTATTTAACGATTTCACTTTACTAATGACTGCACAAAGTAGAAGGCTGGTTCAACGCGAGCCTTTTGAAAGTCCATGAACAGATCGTTGAAATCCTATTCCACCGATCTGGGTAGACTAATTGCACCCGACCTACATCCTTGGGTTCCTCTAAATCCATGGCAACTTAGTTTTTGAACAAGCATCTTCAACCTGTTCAGTAATCAGCTTAGGTGAAAATATTAATTGCATCATGACAAAGCTACAGATGATAGAAAGCAATTTCATCATTTATCAAACTATATTATTGTTTCAATTCTTTCATTCTTTCAAAAGTTACTTTATTTTTTGTTTATTTAGTTAATTTCCTCTATATCTCCAATATATCCCCAATTACTATTCACTTTGAATGTTTACATTGTGGCTCAAACATGAAAAAAGCCCAAATTATTTTCGCGCCATGACGTAATTGAAATGACCAGCCTGAACAGTCAGCTGAAGAAAAAAGCTATCTAAGGTGGCTCATATCTTAGGGCGGTTTCATACATCGCACAATGGTCACTTTTACGGCAGACGAACTAAATGCATCATCAATTTTGTCGATTAATCCAAATAAACATGAGTTCGTTTAATGCAAAGAAGTTAATCCAAACAGAAGAGAATCCAAACAGAAGAGAATCCAAACAGAAGAGAATCCAAACAGAAGTTGATCCAGACAGTTAATCAAACAGAGTTTTCGGAAGACAGGTTGTATTCCTTTGATGATAGCGGGTACAACGGCTTTGACCAATTAAACTCTTCAAACAAATTTAATTCCTTTCCGACGTCGCATGGTCGTAGAACTTAAATTACTGAATTAAACTCGCCTGAGTGGAATGCGAAGTATGAAACAGCCATTGATAAGCAGTGTACTGTTCGTGAGTTTTTGTAAACTTTGAGGGGGTTAAAAAATTTATTTCCGGTGAATTCGAACCCCATCTTTCCCACAACTACAGCTCTAAAAAAATTAACATTTTTCATCTATTCAACACCAAATAAATGAACTAATCAATCGTACTATTCATAAGATGTGTTAAGCTTCTTTTCAAGCATTATTTGAGATCAGAGGTCCAAGTTTTTCTTACTTGGCATCACGTTGCTATCTGATCGTTAACGGCCGCAATAAACTAGCTCAAAGTTACAAAACGAAATCCATTTATTGCAATTCAGCTTCCCCACAATTAGTGGGTGAAAGTAATAAGGTTTACCAGAACACAGCGGTAAAGCGAGTCAGTTTCCTACAATTTTTGATACGTTTTCTCTGAGTAAGAATCTGTTATACTATTCTAAGCTCAAGTCCCTCAATATTTACTGTTCAACTTATCAGAATTGTGACAACTTTCTGAAATTCTAATATATTCGAAAGACCATGGTCATTGAAATACAAAAGCGATTTTTTGAATGATTCCTTTTCCTTCGTGTAATATGCTGAATGTTCTGAAAGTCGCATTTTGTCTACTCTGATAAGTCAAAACATGCTTGCAATCCATGCAAGTGTTTAATGCACAGTGCACTGTTACTCCCAATTTTGAAGGCTACCACCACATTTCCTGATAAACTTTCCACAGACAAAATTTTTCAAAACGACTCCTTCACAACCTGACATGGTTACTGAATGAAATTCCACGACTTATAAACACACAAGAAGTGTATCAAGACTCAAAAGGCGGCCGAAAAGCCATCCGATCTTGATACTGTATCTGGTATTTAAATAATGAAGATTGTTAGCATGGGAGTCGACTTTTGGCAACTACTGGTTGCCCTGATATATCGGATGATTCAAACTTTCGAAAACCCAACATGAATTTTTCGAAACTTGAATTTTTCCCAACATGATTCTTTGTAAGGGAGAAATTTGATGATTTTAGCCTTACAACCAGGACACTTCTGAGAGAACTTTTTCCCACCGATGTGGAGAAGTAGTTCTAGCACGAATTGATTTAATTTGCAATCATGTTATTGGTCCATATTTCGCTACTTTGTGTCCGTCTCTCCCACCACTTTGTTGAATTCGAACTGTTGTCTATGTGTCTAGTCTTCTCACGTTTTTAAGTATATCTTAAGCTTGAGAAAAATTATTTTGATTTCTATGCATACCTCAGAGCGAACACCTCCCCGATGTTTTGGCGACACATTTATTTGCGTCACTCGTGTTGGCTACTTGGTCTCTGCATTGATCACTACTGCCTACGTACACTTGTTTCAACTATGACCATTTTATTGCATTCAACCCACGTCATGCCTTAATCCGTAAGACTCTTTAAAAATTTCTCTGACTCAAAAGGTTAAAAGGAAACCGTTGGCATTTTCCAAAAGGAAGAGTGGCTAGAGAAGAGGTTTCACCTCTCATAAACTCTTCGGTGCTGCCAATTTTCAAATTCTCACTTAAATACACATAAAAGTAATTTGTAAGATAATTTGCTGAGCTTTTGGCAAGGGGAGACCCATAGCAAAAGCCCAAGTGGCCTGGGCACCCTGTTTGAGCTATTATAGGGCCATAGCTCTTTAAAATGAACTTTATTGGAATGCATGGGATAACTTAGCAAAGAACATTCATTGCCCTGTATGGTTAGAGCCTGTATTTCTTTCAAATTGCTGACATCCTGTGTAGATGCTTCTAAAAAGGGTACAAACACTACATTTCCATGCCGTTGAAGATCACAAAACCGTCAATTTCATATACTTGTTGTTCATCCATCATACTATTGGTGCGAACTGTTAAAGTACGTAATTTAGAACAATAGATTTTAATGAAAGTTTTAAAACACACAAACTACTTGGTCAGACGATATAGGGAATTCCTCTAGGAGGGAAACCTACCGATTAGCAAACATGAGATTCCGCGAAGAGTATCAACATAATTATCTAAAAACCTTGGTAACCTCGTAGTTGTACACCATTTCTCACAAACCCTGGATCCGTCGCTGGTTCAGTCTCGGAAAAATTCATTGAGTGAAATGGAACTTTTTTGAGTAGTGGTTCTTTTTTATCTATCGACCGATCGAGAGGAATGTACACCTCACATTGACATCATTTCCGAGCTGAGCTTAATTAAATTGCGACTGAATATAACAAAAGTCTACTGTTCACACGCGTCTTGTTCTCTCGTTCACCTATGTGATACTAGGAAGATTTTCTTCTTCCTCTGAAGTCTGGACATGACCGAATACCTTGTCATTTGTAACTGCTAAGAGAACGGAGGCACGGCCTCCTTGTCTTACGATATAAATTAAAATTTCTTCTACTAGTACTTACTGTTGATCAGTCAATGGTACTCTCCTAACTGAATTCTTGAGTCAGCACCAGAGTAGAAAGTGAAAACTGATCCACAGCGTAAAGCTTGACGCTCTGATTGACACTACCAACCGTGGCACGCAAACACTGAACTCAATTGGAACCTGTGTATATACCTATCTTCTTCGTAGCCACAAGTTGTTGATCTAAGTCAATCAAAAACTTTTGATATCTCAGGTGCGCCAACTAGGCGCTGATAAGAACATTTTGTATTCAATTCATGGCGTTCCGATAGATTAAATATTTAAAAAAAATATTAGCTGATAGTTTTTTGTGAAGGCCATTTGAAGCAAAACGCTGAGCAAACTGTTGAAATTTTAAGTTATGAAAATCGTTTGCATGGTTATAGAACATAGTTAAAGCCGGAGTTACGCGGACAAACCAACCTTACTTAAAGTTAAAAAGGAAGACAAGCGACAAAACTTGTGATGCCTTATCAAATTGATTCATCGGTACTATGCTAAAAAGTCATCTTTTGCCAAGATAAACTGCAGCCTTGGCTAGTGAAAATTCACAACAATGATATTTCCTGCGTTTTCTCAACGAAAATCTTTACTTCACAAAGTCTCGTAAGTGAAACCAATTCATCATACGAATTGTAGTTAAGTGTTTAAAAGAAATGTAACTCCTCTGTCTATTTGAAAATGTTGGGACTGGTAAACATACATGTACAAACGTCAATGTTTACACAACTAGTATGTCTTCACATAAAGTTGCCTAATAAAGATTGGTCTTGCCCCTACATACCTATGTGTAAGTTATTGTTGACCTTTGTGGATACGTTTTCCGATACGTTTATTATTTTAAAATAAATATTCGCTTCCGGTAGAATTTTACAAATATAGAAATCTATATGCCCTGGAAAACGGAAAGCTAAAATATCTGGGTAACAGGCCAAGTTCAAATACTTTGCCTCGAGTTAAAAATAATGCTTGTGTATTTTGAGCATTATTCACCGGCTGAAAAGGAAGTCATATTTTGCTGTTTTGTATTTTTGCCTCTAAGCTTGTCAATATTCCACATACTTATAAATTTATTCCAATTTTCTACTTTTAGCAAGACCAAGATGCAAGATCTCCACGCCAACTAAACATAGCAACATGGAGGGAGAGGACTGTGAAATTCCACTCTAAACAATACAGCTTCCGGTTTTAATATAAAAATAAGAGCTCAGGTCAAAATTCTCAAGTGTAGCTTCTGGTTTTATGTTGAACTTGTCGGGTTTGAGCGTCACGTGATCTTAAACCTGCCCAGACGACTCGATTTCAATGGAGTAAGCATAGCCACTCCAAGCAGTATCGTGGAAAATAATGAGGTTAATCTTGAATTGGCTGAGGCATAAGCTGACGAAGACTACATTAATGAATTTGAAGCCGTTGTACAAGAGTATTTGGCAGAAATAAGTGGAAATAAGCATTTCTTGTGCTCAGAATGCGGGACGAAATGTAAGACCGATTCTCAATTTTAACAACACACACACACTTCTTCTCAAATTCTGTTTTTCAAAGATGATTTGAAGCAATTAATGGCATGAGATATAGGTATAAATTGATGTATTTCTTTTCCACTAATATTTTCCCTGAAGTTCCATACATCTTTGTCCCTCATTGATAATTCTCGATTCATAAATATAATGCTGTACTACAAGTCGTGCAATATTATATTCTTCCCTGTGGTATGAGATCCCGATGTGTCTAAGACGGTTCTCGCTTGAAAGTTTTCTTTTGGAAAACCATAACATATAGCAAATCTTTCAAGGACATCAAGAAAATCACGCAAGCTTAAAACCGAAATGATCGGTCATTCTTATGTGTAGAGTGGATGACTTGCGATGAGATTCCAACCTAATATGCTGGTACCAAACTTTAATGAGTAGATCATGAATCGAAACTTTCATGAAACGTTTTTGTCTTACAAAGTTAGCCTAGTTCACTGTTGTTTCATCCATTGTCCAACAAAGTTAGCCTAGTTAACTGTTATTAGTGATTCATCCATTTACCTAACTTAAGTCCATTTGTCTTAAAGTCTAAATTTGCTCCTAAGGCTTAAATTTCTCTTACGTTTTGTTTTGTTTCCATTTCAGTCTTTCTGTTTACGGCCATGCGTTCAGTTGTCTTGTTTTCTGATCAACACCAGGGCCGCCGAGAGAATTAGAGGGGCCCGGGACAAAACTTTTTCTGGGGCGCTATTTATGAAGTCATAGCCTATGACGTCATATATAGCGCCCCAGCTTACGTGAAGTTTTGAGAGTAAGTGTACATGTTACTCCCACGCGGCTTCTGCGCAAAGTTTTCTTTCCTTAATGAAGTCGCTATTGCTCCTGGTCACTGTAAGAATTTTGAAAAATGTTCCATTTGAAGTCCGTCTACTATTACAACAACCTTAAAGACTACAATTTTCGTCTAGTATATTTTTTAAAACAATATATTTTAACAATTTATCGTCTTAAAAGCACACTATAATAGCCGACTGTGATGGTTCAAGATCACTTGACCTTGAAATTCTGAAACAATAACCAAAATCTCAGTTCCGTCCATTTTCATAACCCTCTCCCTTGCAGTGCCTATGAGCTAATATTGCACAAAAGCTTTAAAATTAGAAGTAACCGATGTATTTTTGTAAGTGAGATCTATGTAAACAGAAAATTAGTTTTCAAACGGTTCCTATAAGCTCGGCTGAACTTTTGCATTATCAAAACGTATTTATTATCCCCTCGCCCACCACTCGAAGCGCGGTGAGGGAGCCGAAGGCCCGAGCGGGCGAGGGTACCAATCTCGACATGCGTGGAATCCTATTACACGCGTGGTGACTAGGGAGAAAAAATTTTGCAGTTTTTACAGTATATATTTAGGTATCTATCCACGGATTCCGGTCACTCAAGAATGCTGCATGCAAGCTCGGGGATTGATAAGTTGTTCACTAAACCTTACTTAGGTATTCATAGATCTGTATTGAAACAAATCGATTTGGTCTCGTTCTTTTTTCCCTTGCATGGATCTCTAGCAAGTTGTTTATATTATTTGAACACTGACGACAGCAAATGATTTAAGACCGGGAAACGAAATGGCCTTCTAAGGGCTTGTCGCTTGTTTCACTTTTGCAGGACATCTTAGTTGCCGGACAATTTATGACTTGAAAAAAAAATTCTAAAACTCAGCCCTTTGGAATATGCATTGGCCAACTGTTCACTTTCTGTCGTAACGCTTTGACTTGGTTCTTTCTCATGAATATGAACAAAAGACGTTACGGGAACTCCCTTGTTGCCAGAACATTTACTAAGCGACTTAGTGGAAACGACATTCTTCGCTGAACTTGAATCGATGAAGATATGTATGAATCGAGACTTTTTACGTTCTGGTAATCACTTAAATGAGCTACACAATCACAGGTACGCCTGAATTGTATAGCTTTGAAATGCAAGTTTGGCGAACGGAATAGTTTTGAGTAGCTTTCAATAGTGGCTTCCCGATTTTGTTCTTCCCCAATGGAGACTTCTTGGTGCAAATATTATCACCTGGATTTTACTGGTGTTTAATGGCAAAGTAGAATGCAGATTCTGGATCATTCATCGTAGGACGATGGTTTTTGAATATTTTATAGTACTTAATCCGGATTGCGTGTATGGTCAATTGTTCGCCGGAGAGATGTAGGATAAAACACTCAGCGTCCCAAAGACTTGTCCTGGGCTGACAGTCTTTGGATCTTTTCACCGCTTTCCACTCATGGATCTAATTGCCTTTCTCAGGATCGTTTCCTCCATGAAATGTTGCCTTACTGAAGACATCGGGATCTACTTCTGGCTTGTAAACAAGAATGCAAGGCAAACAGCCACCATGAAACACGCTGAAAAACTACTTAAGCTTTCGAGATCATACCACCCTTCAGCGAAAATGTTGTTCGCTTCCGCCTTTCACACTTCTCCGGTGGGTCCCGTTAACCGTGTTGGACCAGTAATGCTTTGATGAGGATTCTAAAACCTCTCAAGAAATTTTGATATAAGTTTAAAGCTGTTTTCTTTCGGTAAATTTACCTTTGATCCCTTTGTGTCGAGGTTTCGCTGAACGTTTCGTTCAAAATACATGAGAGTTGAAGGTTTGTACGCCATGCCTTTTTTCTCTTTTGCAAAAGTTTTACAGTGGAAAAAAGTACGTCTTTTACTTTCCTCCACTAGTTCTTCTTTCGAAAAGACGTGCACAAGGTTTACTTGTACTATTTTCTTGTATGTTTTGCATTTTTCGATTTTTGGTGAGCAATAAAAACGTAGAACTCGTTCATGTTTTCTTTGTTTATTTCGCCGGTTTCGTAGTTCGTTTCATCTTCGTCACCGAAGTCTTTTACCTCCGGCTAAATACTTAGCATAAATCTCTATCATAGCATACCTGATACATTTGTAACCAACTTTGAGATAATGTACAAGTTATCAATTTTTTGAGTCAAAAAAAATATAAAAAATATATTCAATCATGAGATCGCAGCAACTTGATACAAACATCGATTGTTTAGTACTAGAATTTTCAGAATGGATCTTTTATCATTTGTCAAACCGTCAAAGGTTATTCTCACCAAATGTTTTGTTTTAATAAAAGATAATCGAAATTTTAAACGTAAATATAACGACAAGCAGTTTAAACATAAAATAGTGTCCAGTTTGTATTGTTAATATTTGTGGCCAAACGTTGTTTTTCTTTTACTGCATTCCCTCTTCCAGTTAAAGTAAGGACGATTTGTCTTTTTGACAATTCTGAAAAATTATTAACGTTACTCGGATTCTTGAGACATATATTGGAACAGTAGGCGAGAGTTTGTTTGGTACACATATTTCTAGTTGAAACTTAGTTCGTTGTTTTGAGATTATTATGTTTCTGAGATGTAAACACATATTTGAAAAGGATGATTTAACCCGCAATCTCATACTCTCACCAAGAAAAAATAAGCTGAGTATTTGTATTTCTTTACATTCAGGTCTTTTTCTAGACCTGTTGCTACAGGAAACTACCTTTACAGTTCAGTGTTTGTGCTTAGTTCTTATCAGTGACATGGCAATCTGGTTTGTGATTTGAGGCTCATGACATCAATAAAGCTTTTCTCGAGCGCTGATTACTACTGTGAGTATCCTGCTCTCTATTCTACCACTGACACCTACAGGAACAACCCTTTCAATCGGTGTCATGTATGGTTGTAATGTTTGTGTTCTTTGAAGCTATCGATACCAGCTTACCCATAGATGAGTAAGGGCAGAAGCTATTTTTTACAAGAAGAACTAGACATGGTATTGGCATTTATGTTTCCTGGCATGGTCAACAGTTACTTATGGCAATGTTTTGTACACTGCCCTGATCTTTATTCTAGGATTATGAGATGAAGCTTGTTATTAAGCCAAAAAGTGAACCTCATCCTGTGAAAACATTTATGGCAAGATCAATATAAGACTACAGGGACAGCAGGGCGACTGCCAGTTAGGTAGCTTCTCCATCAGTTAGCAGTCCAACCATTAATTTGTGCAGGCCGTTGGGTTTAACTAATTCATTGGTCAATAACGGAGTAAATACCTTTACAACAAAGAACAGATGCTAGAACCTCAGCAACAGAGATAAGATTTCTCGAATAAAGAGCAGACATTTAAGCGTAAAGCTTTGCTTTTAACGGAATCGATATAAGAAGGAATTTATTCGATTTATCCATTTTAAAGATAGCTTGTTAGGAGAAGACCTTGCTTTAGTTGTCCTGAAAAGTCTAAATGAAGATCTCGCTTTAAATATTCAGGCCTGGCGTGGACAGTGACATGATGGTGCAGGGGAAGTTTCAGGTATCATTGGTGGTCTTGCTGCTAGAATAGAATTGCTCCGCTATATAAAATACCTGTATTAACTCATTGTCACAGCCATCGAATAAATTCAATCATTTGTGGAAGTCAATGTTATGAAACAAGTTAAGGACCTACCTTATTTTTTAACCTGTTATAATCAAAACAACAAATCTTCGAAAACAATGTATGTAGGCACTGCCCAAACTCTGGACAGTAAAAACCTAAGACGTTTCTACGATTCCTAGTGCTGTAGGAAGATAAAGGTTGTAAATTGCGTGCATCAAAGCTCGAACACTTTTGAAGAACTTTTTGTCCATATAGTCTTCACATTGGAACAAATGAGCATTAAATCTTGATGGGAAATGTAACTCAGATACATGAAGCAAAGCAACATCTCTCTTAAAACTCGTAATATCCTCTGATATTATTTTTGGACTAGCAATAATACGATTTGTTTTAGACTTGACCTTGCCTGCAATTTAGTTTCTACAAATCCAAAAGCAACGATGTTTTTAATAGGTTGCATTTAATTGAGTCATTAAAAAGTTTGTCCACTTCTATCTGAAATAGTTCTGCCATTTATCATGCTATGTGGTACGCCAAAGTCCCAAATTTAGCTATTAAATTTATTGTTGATGAGAGAGAACCTAGGGAAGATGGTCGTCAAATCAACAGAAGTCACTTCACTGCAGAATCTGGCTCAGATTATTTTAAGAAAACCATTACCACTCCATTGGCTGGTCATTTGCACTCAGAACTAAAAAGCAGGTTTGACCTTACTAGCACCAATGTATTTCATGGACTGTACATTGTTCCTACTAAAATGATTTGGTCACTATCATATCCTGGAGAATTAAACTGGAAAGAGAAATTTTCATTATTTTTGTTTTGGTATACTTGGACAATCTTCCTAACCCGCTAGTTCTACTGTAGATGATGTCATGATGAACTTGAACTGAGGGAGAAGTATTGGTTAAGTAAGAACACATGTCGTTCTGACGTTATATCTAATTCCACCTTGAAAGCTGTCAGTTTTCCAAGTTTTGAAAATATGAGAATTTTGTTGAGAATTTTAGCTAGTATTCCAGTGACTTCATGTGAATGTGAGATGTTATTTCCTGTTTTAGAACATTTCAAAATTAGAATCGGAGTACTATGGTTGATTATCGTTTAAATGGACTTGCCTTATTATATACGTGCAGGAAATACAACCTGATAGTCAGATAATAATTGATGTATTTGCCAGTAACAAATAAAGATTGAACTACTTTAAGTTATACTTTCATCTTTTACTTTTTGTTGTTTTGGTTGTCTAGGAAGTTTTACAGCTGGAATATCTTTTTAAATCTCTGAATTTTTTCAAATATCATGCTAGTGTGTATAATTTTGGAGAAGTTCTTAATTTTAGGATTTAGAAAAATACAAAACAACTGAATGTCTGAAAAGTGAAAACATTTTTATTATCGACGTTTGACTACTTTGCAGTTATCTTCTGAAATATTCTGAGTGACTGCAAGGTAGTCCAAAGGTTGATAATAAAAATGATTTTAGTTTCAAAGTTACCGTTGTTTCATATTTTATTAAGATACTCAGTGATTACCGAAACTTTTGAGACCTTGGCCGAAGGTACTGTTCTTGAATGGTGTATCGTAAGAAATGCTTCTACACTTTAAAAATTAGTTATATAATTCAATGTTGTTATCTTGTTATTACCATTCAGAATATCGATAAAATTAACCTATTTTTATCATGATGGCGACACAGCAGAGGAAACCGTAAATCGCTTTGAGAATGTTAAAATTTCTTTCGTTGTATGTTTTACTGATGCAATTTCTATGCTCATACAATGATGTGGAATTATGACGCAAATGTATTACGATATTATTAAGTACACAAGTATTTTTATGTTTATTTATATTGGAATACCTTATCAGCTACTTCTAAATAACTTGTTCTAGCTAAAGGGCTAGTAAGGGCCATCCCTCACCGGTCCAGTGTTACGACTGGAGGCACTGGAGGAACCGGGGAAAACACGCGCTTTTTGGTAGAATCAAACTGGACAACGCTTCTTCCACACGAGACTATGGAAACTAAACTATGGAAATTAATCAGTGGACTAAATGAAGGCGGAAACGAACCCTTGTCACAAAGGTAAGGAACACTTGCGGTACCAAAGTGCCACCAACACCTCATGATATTGTTACCTGTCTACTGTTCTACTAAACTGAAAGCTGTTAATTTCAATATCTTTGAAGATTAAGGTTGCCTCTCAAATTGTACAAACTATCTCAGTAACTAACAGTGAATTAGATTCTTGTTTTGGGAATGATCGATCAATTCATTTCGGAGGGTTTGTGGAAGTATTTTCCCTTTTTCAACTGAAGAATAAAGTGAATGAGTTGAGAGTGCTATTTTTCCTTACATCAAGTCAGGTTTGATACGCGAAGACGTGCCTCGTAATTATCAGTGATCCAAATAAATTAACCTTTCCTGATTCGAGTTAAGAACGATGTTGTGAACAGCAAATTGATACCCGTGACATAAACACCACGTTGTCAAAAAGCGCGCGGCTTTCTCTATCGATATTTCGACTGTATTGGCACAAGGTTTGTCCTGTTTGCAAATCTGAAATTCCACTGCTTAGTACTTGTTTTCAAACATGCTTAACAGTAACTACTGGATACAATAGGTGGGAGCTTTTTTTCTGTGCAAAAAGTGGAAGAATTGTCTGAGGACGCCAGTGGCGCACCCTGACGTCAGGGCATTTGTAGGCCCGGGATACCAAACGAGCGCAAGATGTGACCTTGTGTGAACTCTTGGGGGATTTTCTCTGAATAGCGCTTCTGGATTTGATTTCCTTCTGGGGAAACCGCTGGATTTGATCGTTGGTGTCCCTGAACTAAGCCGGGTTTATTAATTGTATGCATTTCACTAATAAAGAAATGGTTCATGTTTTGGGGTATTCCATTGCGTTAAGGATGCACTCGGGAGGTTGGGAGAGCATGAAAAAAGCGTTAGATTTGCTCGTGGGGATAGCCCGAGAGCAACTCTAGATTATTGAATTCTACTATGACATAGAATCACGTAATAACGGAAAACAAGCTTTATTTTGCCGATTAAAAATTGCTTACTCCTTACGTAAGCAAAAAATTCGAAACTTTTTCATCGGCCTCTTAAACATCGAGTGATCCTCATTGTCTTGGGCTTCGATTTTTTTCCTTCATAATTACTCACGAAGCGAGGGATTTTTGTTTTTTTTATGGATCAAGGTGTGGTTATTGAAGAAAGAAAAAATAAAAGACAGTTTGAGAGAATGTATTAGGTAGTTATTTCAATGTTATTATTTTTATATTTATCTTTTTTATATACATTATGGCTTTAAATTGACGTATGTCCCAGGATGTGCTTTCGGGTTGTCTTTTCTGTTTACAGTTTGTTCACTGAACTGCTTGTGTTTACTAATTATGAGTATTCCATGTCGTCCACCTTCATTGAAATGTTGTCACAGCCCAATTTGTCTTTTTTGTTTTCACCGAGTGTTTTTTTTGCTAAAATTGTATCCATTTCGTCTTTGGAGAAAGAGGCGAAACGTTTCGTTGGTCGAGTAGATTCGCTGTTTTGCTTGTTTACTAAAGGTTGAAATGGTTCTTCCACACCAAAGTCCAGGGCGAATGTCAAAATCTGTTATTCTCTCCTAAGTGTCGATGTTTTCCTTTCCTATTTAAGTAATAACTTGGGTTTTTTTGACAATTTAATAATAATTTTCTCAAGAATATATATTTTTTGAAACGTTTTACGCGGTTTTTCCCGTACTCCATCAGGATATGGAGTACGAATAGCAGCTATTCAGGAGCGGCGTTGTATTTCATGTATGTTATAAAAACAGTTTTAAACTTCTCGTAATGTCTTATATCATTTTACCTCTGTGTTACTTCTTTTTAAAAAAGAAACAAACAGCAGGACTATGGGCTGGTACGCCACTGGAAACAATGTGATGGTTGCTGTAATGATATGACACTTAATATTCCGAAATTATTAATAAAAGACTAATTAGTTAATGATACAACAAAGCTGTAACATGAGAACACATAGGTTAGTTGTCACTTGAGTTCATGAAAGCTAGGATAATAAAATACCACAGATCATAACATGGTGTCAGGCCCGGGATAGATCAACAAAGGCGTAAAAGAAGGCAAGATGAACAAGTCAAATCCACCCAAGGAACTGCGATTCGATGGAAACCTTAGCCAGAATTGGGAGCGATGGAAAAAAGAATTCAAATTCTACATGACCGCCACAGAGTCGAACGATAAAGATGAAGACGTCAAAACTTCCATACTTCTAACTATAATTGGAGAAAGAGCGCGAGAAATGTATTACACCTTTACCTTCAAAAACGATGAAGATGGCATGAAATTGGAACCAGTATTAAGAAAATTTGATGAATACATGAATCCCAAAAAGAACATTCCATACTTAAGATACAAGTTCTTCTCATACAACCAAAGCGAAGGACAGAACATTGACGACTATGTCACTGAACTGAAACTAGAAAGGACGCATTGCGAATTTGGATTACTAAAAGAGTGCCTCATAAGGGATCGAATTGTCGCTGGAGTGAGGGATACGAGATTGCAAGAAAGATTACTGAGAGAACCTGACCTGACACTTGATAAAGCAATGAGCATTTGCAGAGCAGCTGAAGAAACAAAGAAGCAGTCGGAAGAAATGCAGTCTAAAACGTCGCCAAATCAACTCGACCAATTACGCAACCGAAAGGACAAACCGCGAAACAAAGGTAAACAAGATAATCAAAGAAAACGTGATAACCAAAGGAAAATTTGTCGATACTGTGGAAGTCAACATGATAAAGGACGCTGTCTCGCCTATGGGAAATTATGCAAGAAATGTGGAAAGCGAAATCACTTTGCAAAAGCATGTTTATCAAACCAAATAAACGAAATGAATGAGAGAGATGACAATCATTGTAGTAAAGAAAGTATTGAAGGTGGAGACAACTTATATATTGGAACCGTCAATAGCGAAGAGAAATCAACACGCCACTCCCTAATACAAGAAGAAAACGCGCGCCATAAAGTCGAAATATATGAGAAGCAACATGATTCGAATACATGGACCGTATCAATTGATACATCTGGATTACTCGTCGAATACAAAATCGATACAGGAGCACAAGCCAACGTAATACAGCAAAACATATTCAAACGACTTCCAAAACAGCACAAATTACACTAAACGAAAGAGAAGCTACTCGCTTATGATGGAACAGAAATACCAATCTCATGCGAATGCATACTACGACTAAAAAGAAAAGGAAAGATTGATTATCCGATACAGTTCTTCGTCGTCCCAATTAAGTCGTCTCCGATCCTAGGACTAGCAACAAGTGAACGCCTCAACCTTATTAAACGAGTAAAGCAAATAAATCGAACTTCCGACATTAAACAACATTATGCACAAGTGTTTGGAGACATTGGTTACCCATCTGGAGAACACCACATCAATCTGAAAACAGATGCAAAGCCGGTGGTACACCCTCCTCGCAAAGTACCGCACCTATTATTGAAAGACAAGCTAAAAGCTGAATTTGAACGCATGGAAAGAAACGAAATCATCGACAAAGTAGACAAACCGACCGATTGGGTGAATTCCCTAGTTATAGTCAAGAAGCCTAAAGAAAACTGCGAATATGCCTTGATCCATACGATTTAAATAAGGCAATAAAGAGAGAACATTACCCAATTGGTAATGCTGAGTCAATCATGGCAGAAATGGGAAATGCAAAATTCTTTTCGAAGTTAGACGCGTCAAGTGGATATTGGCAAATAAAAGTCGATGAGGAGAGCTCAAATATCCTAACGTTTAACACCCCATTTGGCAGATATAAATTTAAGAGACTTCCCTTTGGAATCTTAAGTGCAAGTGAAGTCTTTCAGAAGAAGATAACCCAGATACTTGAAGGCATTGAAGGCTGCGCAAATGTTCAGGATGACATCATCATTTGGAGAAGGACCAAAGAAGAACACAATGTTCGCCTTTCGCAAGTCCTCGAAAGAATTGAGAAATCCGGTTTGAAGTTAAACAAGGAAAAATGTGTTTTTGGAACCACAGAAATGACCTTCCTCGGTCACATATTCTCAGGTCAAGGCGTAAAACCAGATCCAAAAAAGATCAGAGTGACACGAGCATGCCTATACCAATTAACAAGTTGGACCTACAAAAATTTTTAGGAATGGTCACATATCTTGGAAAATTTATTCCAGATCTTTCATCCAAGACAACATGTCTACGACAACTATTAGAGTCAAGCGCTGAATGGCAATGGACCGAGCATCAAGATAAAGCCCTTAAACAGCTCAAGAAAGAAATATCATCAAGCCCCGCGCTCATGTACTACGACCCTAAACTACAAACCATGATATCAGTTGATGCATCAAGGTATGGCCTAGGAGCAGTTCTACTGCAAAAGCATGAATCATGGGCCCCGGTATCTTATGCGTGCAGATCACTGACGAAAACAGAACAAAACTACGCACAGATCGAAAAAGAGACTTTGGCAATAGTGTTTGGCACTCAACGATTCCACGATTACGTATACGGCAAGCCTTTCGTTGTAGAATCCGATCATAAGCCTCCCCAACCCATCTTCTCAAAAGCAATTGCAAGTGCCCCTCCAAGAATCCAGAGATTCAGATTAAAACTCCAGATATACGACATGACAATATAGTATACCCCAGGAAAGAACTTA
Organism: Heliopora coerulea; assembly: GCA_030142905.1. NCBI lineage: Eukaryota > Metazoa > Cnidaria > Anthozoa > Scleralcyonacea > Helioporidae > Heliopora > Heliopora coerulea. Next base: position 5,305,189 of record JASJOG010000002.1, read on the forward strand.
CCCGTTGCGGACACTCCGTCAAGAGCATACCTACCTCGACTACCAGAAGATGAACTTAATTTAGAGAACCAAGTTCACATGGTAATATCCAATCTACCGATATCCGAAACGATGCTTAGTGAATTTCAACGTGAAACCGCGAAAGACCAAGTCCTACAGAAGCTAAGCAGGATCTTAAAAGATGGATGGCCTGACCACAAAGTACAGTTTCCAGTTGAACTTACACCATACTTTCCATTCAGACAAGAAATCACCGAATTTAACGGAATCATGAAAGGAGAACGAGTGATAGTTCCTTCGACCATGAGAATGGACATGAAAGAGAAAATACACGATGGACACCTGGGAATCGAGAAATGTAAATCTAGAGCTAGAGAAACATTGTTCTGGCCTGGGATGAACATGGAAATAACGGAAATGATTAAAGGATGCAGTGTATGCCAGGAATATAGAAAATACCAACAGAAAGAGCCTCTGATGCTGCACAATCTTCCTACGAAGCCTTGGAAGAAAGTAGCAACAGATTTATTCAAGTTTCAAATCAACGACTTTGTGATTGTTGTCGACTACCATTCCAGTTATCCAGAAATATCAAAGTTGGACAACACCAGCAGCAAACAAGTCATCCAGAAACTGAAGTCAATATTCTCAAGACATGGTACACCACGCGAAGTAGTCTATGATAACGGACCACAATACAGCAACAAAGAGTTAGAAGAATTTACCGGAAAATGGAACTTTATCCACACCACATCGAGCCCAAAATACCCAAAGTCAAACGGAATGGCAGAACGAGCCGTTCAAACTATCAAAGAGCTCCTCAAGAAAGCTACCAAGAAGGGAGAAGACCCTTACATAGCAGTTCAAGCACATCGAGCATGCCGAGATCTAAACGGAGGACCGTCGCCTGCTGAACGACTGTTTAGAAGAAAGATTCGAACAAGACTTCCATCATTTCAACACTACACCCAGACACAAATTGAGAACAACAAGTACCTCCTAAAGAAAACAACCCTGATGGACAAGCAAAAAGAATACTACGACATAACAGCAAAGAACATCCATCACTTAGAAAAGGATCTACGGTTCGAGTAAATAAAGACGGCTCATGGCCAGTCAAAGCAAGAGTGATTGAACAAGACCAAAACCCGAGATTCTACAAAGTCCAAACAGAAGAAGGCAGAGTGTTGAGACGAAATAGAGGAGATCTACTTCAAACAAATAAACCATTCATACAAGCCAACGCAGAAATCGAGGTACCACTTACTGAATGTCATAATACGGAAACAGAAATTCAAAAGAAACAAAACGGCCCTACAACAACGAAAACAGATTCCGGAAAACAATCAACCAAAATAACCACACGTTATGGACGGGTTAGCAAACCTCCTGACCATTATTATTGATTCGTACACGTTTATACACGATTAAACAGTAATGACTCTCTAGTTCAAATTTTGTTAAACTTTAAGAAAAGGAAGATGTAATGATATGACACTTAATATTCCGAAATTATTAATAACAGACTAATTAGTTAATGATACAACAAAGCTGTAACATGAGAACACATAGGTGAGTTGTCACTTGAGTTCATGAGAGCTAGGATAATAAAATACCACAGATCATCACAGTTGCTACTTGTCAGTTGTTTTATGTCAGTCTGCAATCCTTCAATTTCCGAAGTGCCAAAAGTTATGCTGCTTAAACTAATTGCCAGATAAGTAAGCAGTACGAATTAGTTTTTATGAACTTATGATCTGCAACAATATCCATGACATGATTTACATATTCACAAAATTATGTAAATGTTTTTGGCTCTCGATTAATATCTTTATCATAGGCAGCTGAGTCTTTTATATTCAAATTGTAGCCGGGTCTCGTTATTTTCTTATAAAAGGCAAAACTTGGTAAACTTGACATACCTAATTGGTTGACTACATCATAAGATTAGTGGTGGTGGACCAAAGTAAACTTGAAGTGATTTCTCTAACCAAATACTATATCATGCTGCTGGTAATAGGCCAAAATGACCTTCGACTGATTTTCTGAACCAAATACTCTATTTGTTATGCTAAAGCTGGTGGACTAAGATAATCTTAAATTGATTTTCGTAACCAATCATTTTATCATGTTGCTGGTAAACTAAACTGAAGTCCATTACCTCTATTGTTAGTTTTGAATGGACTTCTACTTTGAGAATCAAAGGTGCATTGTCAATGCTGTATCAAGAAATGATTGGTTAATTTTTCAGCTATGAGAAGAATTAATTTCTTAACTGTCCACTTTTACAAGTACGCCCCTCAATTAAGGTAAACAGTGCAGAATGGATGGGCATCTAGATACGAGCAATATATTGGTGGTTTTGTGATGCAACTTACTACACATTTTCACTAATGCGATGAACTCTTACATCTTATTTAGGTAACTCAATGCTCACTAAAAAATTGGTATAAATATATAGTGTGTTGTATTGTAGTAAAGTTTATTTAGAACGTGATTAAAGTAAATAATTTGGGATTTTATATTGCTTTTTGTATGTTGGATTAATCGCTGTAGTTAATGTACTTAAAACTCTCAACAGAAACTGTAAAGTGAATGAATTTGGTTTCCTAGGGCTTGTAATAAAATACAGTAAATGTTTTCTCCAGTAAATGCCAGTAAGAGTTAGATGTTGACTGCACTGTCTTTCCCTTCCCTAAGTTGAACCAACATCTGATCAAATACGTATACTGGCAAGTACATACATAGGAAAGTGGCTGGTTTTTCCATCAAAAAGTGTATATTCTAATTAAAATTCATTCATGTCTTGGTAAATCAATGTCAAAATCGGATGAAATGGTGTTTTAGAGGTTTTAGCAACTCAAAATTTTCCGGCGACGCATGGCCCTGGACTCCTCTAAATTTCTGTACACCAGTACCCCAGTCAGATTTGAGTCTGGATCCGCCCCAGTTTTTCCACGGTGGCGGTTCTGACTGAAGTGCACTAGTGCGCTTTCGCGTCTTTTGATTTGTCTGCACCCTCCGACCTGGGCAAAATGTACGAACAATAGCAACAGCACTAGAGTATAATTATTCTGACCGGCGCAGATTTACGTAGTAAGCAGTGCAAACGTTGGGGAACTGATTAAACACAATGGATAACGACTGACGTTTTATTAAAACATTCGCGCGCAAATTGGTCACTTCATTTAACAAACATTGTGAAACAATCTAGCGTATCCGATTTCACTAGCGGAAATCTCACGGTTTTGACTTACTGGTCTCCCACAAACATTACTCGGAATGACCTTGAGCACTTTAAGAATTATTCAAGTCGATTTTTAATTAATTTTTAATTTTTGAATAATATTAATTATCATCAGGCATAAATTAACATTCTGAATTACGAAACTCTGACCGGGGCAAACGCACTGCTTGCAGCCATTTGGATCCACCTTTGATCAGCTGAATTTCACCTAGTGTCTGAATAAAGTAAGACGCTGCACATCTTTCTTTGTCAGAGTAACGCAATGTCGATTAGTGAGGGATCGTGGAGCAAACAAGAAAAGGTTTAAAGAAAGTGAGAGAGGTGTCGAACCTAAGGCTAGGCCCAGTTAATCAGCCAGGCCGTCCATGCCAGAATTATTGACTTCATAATTTTTTGACTGCATCCTAGGTATGCTGATAAGGTCCGACACAGAGCGGAATGGTCTGACCCATCGTAATCAGTTATGCCGTGGTTTTATATCTTTTGTTTATTTTTTGTTGACGCAATAATTATGGCATTTTCGAGTTTAAAAATTCAAGATTTAATTGTATTTGACACCATAACGAAGTGAAGTAGAAAGTTAATTTCCGTATAAGATCAATGTTTCTTTATGAAATGATAGCCCGGACCATTAAAAAATCTTATTCGAGGCTTTTAGATTTTGCTCACTAGCACTCAGAATGCAAAAAATGCCATTTCAGAGACCCAAAATTGAAAATTTTTTCAATTGAGCATGCCCCCAGACAACCCGAGAAATCTTATGACTAAATGGAAAAAATTTCTAGATCCGTCCCTAACAGCTCAAACAGAGGACTTTGAACGTCGCAAAATTGGGTTACTTTTACTTTAAGGTGGTAGGATTCTCAGTTATAACAGTTAAAGTAAAAATAATAAAATGGAGTTTACTTAGAAGTTATCTTTATGCTAATATAATTCAAGTTATTCATGCTTTTTGTTGATTCCGTTGCTATAGTAACTTTCGGGCGATATTTACCTACTCAAAGATAGCCATAGTCTAGAACTTCTATTTATTTTGATTTTTAATGAATCACTTTTAACCTTTCTGTCGTTGTTGCTGTCGTTGTTGGATTAAAGTTTTTAACTCAGGTGTAATCCAAGGTTTGTCTGTTGGATGTTGTTTAATTTTCCGTAATGGAAAAAAGGTACCAACAGCATAACTTAGCAATGTTTGGAATGCAGAAAGTTTTTGTGTACACGTTGGAAGATCTTGAATAAATGACCAGTCAGTAGATACCAGCCATCTCCCAAAACTATATTTCAAATGCGGGTTTACTGTTCTTTTGAATACTAATTGAGCTTTTATCTTACGAACGGATTTTACTGGCCAAATAATTACTGAATTATGGTCACTCAAACCAATGCCAGGCAGGATTTTTGGAGAAGTATAGCGATGGAACAAGTTGGTAAAAATTAAATCTAGGATTGCATCACCACGTGTTGGATTTTATCCATTTGCCGCAAATTAAAATGATTACATATGTGCCAGTAACTGAAGTGATTGAAGTCCCCAACTAGCATAATCCCGGCATTAGGGTATTTGGTCAAGCCAACATCGAGCGATGAAATTAGGTGTTCTGTAAATAAGGAATCGTCTTCTTATGGTGGATGATAAATAATACCAATTATCAGGCAAGAAAACCCACGTGGTAGTCTGTTCGGTCGTAAGTAGAACCAAAGACTTTCAAATAAAGAATTATTAAGTTCGTCGATGGGTTTAAAACCAGTAGAGGATTTAATATATGCACAGACACCCCCGCCACGCTTTTCGGCACTTCTGTCCTTCCGAGCTAGCGAATAATTTTCAATTTTTATCAGCGAGCTCGGAATGTTATTCGTCAACCAAGTTTCAGTTATACAAACGATATCCGCATGGTTCTCATTAACGACGACTTCAAGATCTTCCAGTTTATTGACAAGGGACCTTGTGTTAGAAAGAAACAAGGTAGGGAGAGTAACTCTTGAATAAACAGATTCAACTTGGTTATTGGACGTTGGCCGCTCGGTAAGAGTAACTGAAATTAAATTGTGGTAGTTTGATTGCCTTTTCCTGCAAGGGATTCGCTGCCTCGTCGATGCTAAATTGGTAGAATTAATAGAATTACTAAAATTACGCCAATTATTCCTTAATATAAACGGGAGTGGGATATATTTCCGGTTTCGAGAGGAAATTCTAACTGGTATTGCATAAACCATTATACATAAGTTGAACAAATCTCATCCATGGTCACGTTTACTTTCCCCTCAACGGTTTTACCATCATATTCTCTTGATCGTCATGGCTTACAAGTCACGAATTTTGGCCAAAAGTTTCCTTTCTGCACCAGTGCGCAAGAACCCGATGGAATATGGATTCTAGCTGAAATTGTTCCTCTGCGTCGACTTCGAAACATAGAGATATACGTAGGGGTTATATTTCGTTGCTTAAGATACGATAAAATTTGATTCTCTTTCACGTTTTCGGCGATTCCAGTTAAGAAATATTTCTTGATTTTGTTACGCTTACGCTTAACTCCGATAAAGCCATCATGAATTTCTTCAGGCGACTCACCAGTCTTGCATTGTATATTCCGCGGAGGATTTCCGGGTTTATTTTCCCTTTTAGATTTTGGAATATTTTTACAAGTATTATTAAGAGGAGGATGAGATGCCACTACGCTTGCGTACGTTGCTTGATGCTCTTCCACTATAGTTTCGTCAACTTTAAAGGGATGGACTGACACAGGATGAAAAATTATCTCATCATTTGGACACTCTTCTACCAAAGTTTTGGAATCAATCTCAGTAGAACTATTAAGTTGTTTAGTATATTTTACCCTTTCACTCGAATTCATGGCACTTTTGTCAGCTGACAAGTTAATCGATGAAAGATTATCATCCCGGTTGTTCAGGACAGGATTTGTCAATTCGTCTGGCTCAGTAAGATTAATAGCATCAGCGTTACTTGCATTGTAGATATTAACTTGATTTCCATATTCATATGCTCTTTCATTATTGTTGTTGTTGGCTGTACCAAGGTTATATCGCCCAAATCTTTTTTATTCTTTTCCACAAAATCTTGAAGTTGAGAGATTACGGACGTCATATGAAGAATAGAGTCCGATAATGTTCGAATTGCTTCGCCATTTACCTGCTGACCAAGTTTAAGATTCTCGATGTCCGTACAGACAGACGATTTGCTTGATTGCCAAAAGTCTGAAGTAGGCACGTTTGAATTATCCGTACATATCAGTTTACATAACTCTTTAATAACATCACTCGCCTTCTCTCCATCAAAAGACAACAAGTTCTTATTCTTTCTCCATATTATCGTTGAATGTTCGAAAGTAAACAGCTTTTTGTCCCCTCCAGGCTGTGACCAAGTTCCATCAAGTTTTAAATCTTTACTTACGAATTGCTTTAATAAATCGAAGTCACCAGTCCATGCGAAACTTAATTTCTCGGTTAACGTTGTTGTCGTCATAAATGGTCCACCGTAGCTTCTTATCTTTTCAACGGTTCTCTTGCAGTTGTGATAAAATTGTTGGTTAATTCGCAATTTGTTTGGTTAGCTTGAGTTTTAATTCATCATTCATTTTATTCCAGTACATTCGTAAGGTACCCCTTACTTTTTACTATTAATGACAAAATTAAATTCACAGTTGTTGCACACCGACTTTGTTCACACATTTTCTGTAAATTCTTCTCTCTTCCAGACATAGCAATATTTGTTAAGACGTCGTCAAATACATCAAACATATCATCTAAAGATCTCTCCTTACATAGAATCGTCACTTAAGTTTTTCTCAACGCTTACTTCGGCCGTCATGTACTCTATTTTTTTTACATATCTTATGACATTCTGTCTTTCAAGGGTAGTACCAGTGCAAGCAGTTTTTCGATAGTCAAAGCGGACCTGAACCTTCTCTTACATTATCAAGCTGACTTTTTCAAGGGTTCTGATACGCGAAAAGCGCATTCGACCAATGCCCGGTCCTGTCCCTCGTCAATTCTTATGGGACAGAATTTTGAAACAATCTAGGCGCACGCCTAATTTGCAAAAAGTGAGATGTTTTACGTGTCAAACAGCCCTTGTCGCCCAACTTTTCTCGAAAAATCTTATTTAAAGTAAATGGATCTATAGGATTTTTCTCATATTGGAACTTTCCACTCCTATGCTATCGAAAATGGAAACTTTTGGGTGACTCTGTAAATCGCTTTACATTGCTGACATACAACCAATATATGAAGCATGACGGAAGTGCAACCGTTTCTGCTACTTCGCTCCACTTGTTCTTGATATAATGTTTCTTTTACAGATCTTTGAGATCGCCAGGAAAGATTCTGATATTGGCTCCACCAAAAATGATAAAATGATTTCCAATAGTTAAATTAGAAAATCACAGAAGGCAATATTCGCATGCTAAAAGGCCAAAAAGCTTGCCTTTATGGAAATATAATATATGTAATAACACATCGGCTGAACTACATCCCAACAGATTTTTCTTTCACAGTACAGCTTCGTCGGCGTCTGTAGTATCCTCTCTTTTTTCCTTCTAACAAAGTCGTGCAATGCCACCCTTGGCTGCGTCCTTCATTTCTCCATCCAAACAGTTCCGAAACAGCCATAACTTTATACGCATGTAAGAATATATTAACCAAACGGCACTCCTATTTGCTAATAACAGTCAGAATGCAGGATTTTGAAGGAAATTTACTTCTTCCAAAATATTTTAGCCAAGTAAAACTCTTACCGCCGGTCACCTCTGGCAACAATGTTGAATGAATCGTCATCTTTTACGTCTAACAAATGTCTGTTTATGCCGCACATCTTTAGTGGATACCGTTCACCCGTCTGTTTTCTACCATCAGAAACCAACGTTCATAGACAACCAGAGCTTCAAGCTATAAAGTGACATTTCTTTGATTCCGACGTTTAAGTCCTGCACATCGCCTAAATTTACCCATTGACAATCTGCTTACTCTACCTGTTGGTTCATGCTACTTCAGTTGTGCTGCCACCCTTACAATATTTTCCTTGCCTGCTCTGTGTTGAACTTCGTAGCTCTGGGCATAACTTCAGCGAGTAAAACGCATTCTTTCCAGGGCGGATCCAGCCAAAAATCTGACAGATGCTCAGCATATGGGTGGCGTAGCGTGCGCCGCATCCGCATACATGGTAGCGGGGTCCGAGGCATGACCCCCGGGAAAATTTTGAAAATTGAGGTGCCTGAAAAGGCTATTTTGTGCATTTTCAGGGCATTCTGAATTCACCCTGAATGGTCATCTTTTCAGACTTTTTTCATGATTTTCTACAGTCATTAGGTTCTGAGAATTAACGATTTACCAATTTCTATTAAATTTGCAAAAAATATCAATTTCCATTAATTAGCTATGCAGTAACCAGAACATATAAAGACACATGTTTATATATGTACAGTATTCTCAATTTTTCATTGTATAGAATATTTCTAAAACTTATTAATAATTCATGAGGAAAATTCAAACGAAATTAATGTTTAATGAATGTCTGTATACCATGATACAGAACTAATTAACAAAACATTCAGTTGGAAGCTTTTCACAACACTCAATAGGGCAAGCATACAGAGAAAAGATTAATATTAGTGATCACGAGCATTATGAACAGCTTCAGCCAGGATTGATGAACATGTGTCTTCCTTTCTGGAAATATCAAGAGCTGCATCAGATAAACACATTGCAAAGGGATTTGCTTTGCTATTAAAAGCCCCATTGCTGTGCTGCTGTTCAGCCAAAGGATGTGATGAATAATAGAGAGCATACATGTAAAACTCAATGCTGGTTAGACTACGGAGGTATGTAGTCATGCTCTCACCACTAGTAATGGCTAGAGAGATAGCACTGTATAAGCAGTTCCTATCCCCAGAGGTTCTAAAGCAGGTATTAGATTAAATGATTAAGTTAACTGAAAATACTTTTTCGTAGCAAAATCTTTGTTTAATAAACAAAGTTTTTAAATATGTGATAAGACCACCAATGCAAAACAAGTTTTCTTCGAATAATTGAATTTCAATACATATAAGCCGGCATCAAGGTGTGTAACTTTTGCTACCTCTGAAGACAAAGTCCTCAAGTGGGCAAGCATTTTAGTTTCGATACTATACCGGCCTTCAAAACAACACATGCCTAAAATCACGCTAGGAAAAACAACAGAAGTATAATGACAAGTCAAAATGCGACAAAATTATCATCTATCTTTCCCTTTACAACAGCATTTCAGTAGAGAATATCTTCACTATCTCTGTTTTTTTAAGCACTGGTCGAATCTAAACACAAGGTCGTTTTCTTCAAGAGTAGGAAAATTCAGAGTATTGTGAAAATAGCTGCTATAAATAGGTAGACGATCGTATCACAAAAGTTACAATGTTTATTTGAGTTTTGTCTAGTTTTAGACATGTAAAGTTGTTATGTTATTTTTGTAACCACCACCATAATTAGTCCTCTCGAAAATGTCAGTTGCCGATCTAGCTTAAAAGGTTTTTGTTTATGTTATCGAATGTAAGGTCAAGGTACAAGTTGGTATTGTTAAATCCTTTATCTGGTTTGTATTAGTCCCACCTATATTGATTGAATACTTTGCTGAATTCCAGATATGACGTAATTCCTATTCAGATCAGATTTGAGCTTGAAATACGATGTGAAACTGTGAAATAACAGAACTGAGATAAGAAGTAATATATTCAGATTTTACTATTATAATTTTACGGAGAACTATATACATTTAGTACTGGAAAATCTTTTTCAAACATCCTTCTTGATTATGGTACATTCCAAACAACGCCTTCATCTGGCAGAGTGAAAGACTTGGTCAGAGTGTGTCTGATTGGTCAACTTCTACTGTCAGTCACTGTCAACCAAAACTGCCCACCAAAAGCATAAAAAGAGATGCTACTTTCCCAACAACAAAGAACAAAGCAGACAACAGACGAGAGAGCAGAAAAGGGAGAGCAGAAAGAGAGAACCAACGAAGTGGAGCCTAAGAAAGCAGACGAGCAGAGAAAACGAAGCTAGTCGCCAAGAAGAGAACCTAGAGTCAGAAGAACGTCTTGCTACAGCTGAACATTCGTAAACCTTAGTTTTTGTATTTTGTTTTGGTGATTCCAATAAAGATCCCGCTACCTCGCCTAAAGCGTGACTCTACCGAGCTCACACCCCCTCTTATTGAACACATGCAAATTGTTGCTAATCGATGTTAATGATTGTTACTTTCCATGCAAAAATTTTAATTGAACATGAAAAAAGGGTAAATGAATGTCGATTATATAAAAATTAATGTATTTTAACGTTAATGAGTTTAAGTTTGGCGTTAATGATAGTATATGTTCTGGTGATGAGCGGAAAAAGACGTAATATTATGCTAATTGAGATTACATCTCCAAAGTCGACTGTTTTCTCATTAATTATTAATGAGTTTAAGATTTATTGCATCTACTACGAGGGACATTTTCAGAACTCGAGAGCAAACACTGAGATTAACGACTAAACTAAAGTTCAGAGAGAATACTGAACACGAGTATAAGCTATGATCTTTGCAAAGTCTTTCCACATCAAAATGTAAATGTCAATTGTCTTGTAAATGTACTAGTCAATTGTCGTGCACAGCAATTGTCTTCTCAGGTTTCAGGAGATGCCTTAAATGACATGTTGGCTGTTCTGTTTTCGACATTTACTGCTCTTCATGGATTCTCCGCAAGCATTTCAACCAGAACAGGCAAAACGTTTCTTGATATTGTAATAGTTGTCTTAATAGGTGGTCACAGGATTTATATCTGATCTTGGAGGCTGGAGCTCGATCCTTGATCGACCAGAGCTCAAAGAATCACACTAACTGAGGAGGCAATGCTTCCTTTGAATAAGCGTCAACAAATAGTTCGACATGGAGGACTTCTCGGATAACGATGTTAAATTGTTGGTCCCCGGATCCTGTAAGACTTCAAGTCTTAATAAAACAAGGCATTTCTATTAGTTTTTATCCTAGTGTTGAAACGATACCAAGTGTCAAGCCATCCATGAGAAAATTAAATTTAATTCAGTTGCAAATAAAAACTCGTTTTTATACGAAAAGCTTGGCAAAAATAGTCGTTTTAATCCCTTAAAGCCCAAATTTTTTTCTTTTGTGTTTTACTCTGACTTTATTTTTTCTTTCTTCTCTCTGTGATAGTCCTTTTCTTCCCAAGTGTTCAATATATTTGACATTAGGCTTTAATTCTTTCACTACGTGAGCTCTCCCATTGACTATTAACATCGTCTTGCATTAGTCAGAGAAAAATGACAGAAGTCTTACGCTGCTGGGAACAAGTTAAAAGTTTGAAACAGACCAAAAAAGTGATTCGAAAATCTTGAACCGGGTGTTCTCTCACCAACGATATCTCAAGCAAATATTTTCTGCAAATGTAAAAAACGAAGGATGAAAACAAAATTTGGATAAGCTAAGGGAGTTTCTGTTTTCGAAAGTGCAACATACAGGGAAGGCAATGTTCCCAGTCGCACAGTTGGCAATTGCCTAACAGTAAATTAAAGTTGTAAACATCATATAAGATCGTTTGACAATAGTAACGTTAGTAAAGTATAGCTAATAGGTACCAAATAATTGAACATGTTAACACAAAACTAGTTTATGTCTTGTTTTTTTTTTGGGGGGGGGGTTGGGGGGTGGGGGTTGGGGGGTGGGAGCTTTTTTATCTTGCTTTCCTTAGCTCCTTTGTTCAGGGGGCGTTTCAATACAAACATAAAAGATCGTTCAGATTGAATAAAAAGGTATTTCAGGTCGTCGTTATATTTTCCCTGCTTTTCACTAAATTTATGAATGACTTTTTTAATTTTACTTTTACTTCTGACATCTACGCACAAGAATGACAAGCACACGAAGTCGCTTCCTCGATAAGGAAGGCTTGGGTTGAGTTCATGCTGCATTTCAGATAAACCGTCTTCTTGACTTTGGTCGCTGGTTGACAACAGCTACAGCCGAGTTCATAAAACTCCTTGCGCCTCAGAAATCGGGAACCAGGTGAGCACTGTCCACTACAGACACCTGCAACAGATAGAGGATATTTTTTCTTTGTTTATAAATTTGAACATCAGAACTCTATTTAAAAATATACATATCAACTCCCTCAGGTCAGGAGTAAAATGACCAACAAGAAATCATGGGTGTTTTAATATGATAATTTATGTCGTATCGGCTCGTTTGTTGTAGTTTTTTCCTTCTGTATTTGAATAATGGATATAAAATATTAAATTCTCTTCAAACTTTATCCAGTAAGACATTCGTCATTAAAGCTACTAGCCACCACAATCCATTTAATTTCTCTGATTATCTCTTACAAATGCCATAAAAAAGTTTCAAATGCGATTGTTTACTACAAGAAGAGTCATAATTTAGAATTAGATGAAATATTTAATATAAAGTAGGAGAAATTTCATAGCATCCAGGATTAAAATATAAACTTTAATCGTAGTGAATTAATAATCCTGTGCCAGGGCCATTTTTCCGACCTTCAACAAAATGCAAATTGCCCAGAGGACGAGGTTAGACCATTCTGGAAAGGGATTTACATTGTTACTGCTCTCGGCCACGCTACAGGGATTTTACACTGGGGATCTTGCTCTATTAGTGAAGTACCTCTCTAGGTGACCTAGAATCACGATCCTCAAAGAAATTTTGTAATTTTAAAATCTTACAGTGATGTTTTTCAAAAATTCTGAGACATTAAATGTGATAATTTGATTGATTAGTCCCTTGGGAAACCTGGTAATTTACCTTCTCAATTTACCTCTAAACCGATCATACTACTGTATGATCTGTTTAGAGGTAATTGGTTTATGAGTGTATTTGGTTTATTTTATATATTTTATATATTGGTTTATGAGTGTATTTCGAATATCTTTGCCATTTTCTAAACAGATCATACTACTGTATGATCGGTTTAGAAGATGGCAAAGATATTCGAAATACACTCATAAACCAATATAGCGATGTTATTAGACGACTTTCGGATAAACCAGTCACCGAAGGAAGACAAACGTGGAGGGAACTGTTCATCCACGGCTAAGAACTGTTACATTTCTGACAATCATAAACGCGGGGTTGAAGACAAAATTATAGTTCATACCATAATATTGTATTATGGTATGAGTTTGCAATTAGAAATTTTCCCAGTATTACTGGGACAAAGTCATTAAATATTCTTTATTTGTTCATAAGCAAGTTGAGTCTTAAATTTTGTTGCAAAATACAACATTGGCAAATATTTCCTCGAATAAATTTTCCTTTCTAATCAACGACTGGTGTAAAGCAGTCATTGGTTAATTTTGTTTCACGTGACTTTTTGTATAGCTTGCTATATAAGCAACAAGTTTGTTTATTCTATTTCTCTTTCTACTAACTCTCCAGACGAAGGGCCTTTGCTCGAAACGTCGAGGATAGAATATTTTTATCTGTTTCAGATTGTGGCAAGCGAGAATCCCTCCCTTGGTGTTGCGCTGTTCTACCAATTGGGCTATGGAGTCAACTGGCCTATATATGGTCGTTTAATCCAAGCATACGAGTTATAAAGTCGGGTACCGGCCGGAAAGGTTTAAAGATCTAAGTGCTTGTTCAAGGATGGATAGAATTATAAAGTTGAATTAAAGGATCCCGTCTGATCAAAGTTGAGAGGAAAGCATCCACAAAGTTACACATGGTACAGTTTATTTTAAACAGCATACTTTAACTAAGTGATTTTCCTTCATGGGTTTCCCAGTGATTTGGGATTTTGAGTATTCAAAAGATTATACATGATTTTGTCATCACGAATATACCAATAAGTGGCCCTAAAATTAAAAATTGCTCATCTAAGGATCCGTCATCAAGGGTTTTAATGAGAACAATTGGAAAAGTATAAACTGCTTGTTTGCTTTTGTAATTACGTGAGTGTTTCCCCGCAGTAATGTCTGATACTATTCATAGGTATGGGAGGTATGTGGCGATACCATGGTTTCAACATCTCAATTTAGTTATTTTTTTTTTTTTTTTGTAGCTCATCATTATTATACGTATTCACCTGTTTCTGGCGCATCTAATTCTCCAAAAATGTTAGAGATCTACAATCGGGTGCAAAATGGTTGAGACATTTATGAACTCTCTAGTATTATTTTCCTTTCAGCCATGAAAATGATCCGAAAAGACTATCTTTCTCCCTCACTTCCCCCTCCCCCTTATATCAATATTGATCTCCTGTTATGGCTGAGCGCCGGACAAACCAAATTTGTCTACTTGACCAACATTGCTAGGGAGGGGGAAGGAGGGAATATCAGACAAAGCATTCTGGACTTAATGACACAGTCCACCTTCCGTAAGATCAATTGTCTCAACACATTTTGCTCCTGATTGTAGTTTATCATAAGGTATGCCGGGATCATTCCATACGTTTAGACTAGTATTCAGAGTACAGTTTCTTGATAATGGCAAAAATTGCTGTTTAAAATACTTTACAGACCAATCTATTTCATCATCTTCAGATAATCTAAGTATCGCAGCTCACATATTGTTTACTTTTCTCTCAATTATGGTATTGTCAGAAGTATTGTCTACTGTATCATAATCTTGTTCTTGAGGTTCGGTAGTTTTAAATTTTTCAGTTTACATGCAACCCATTTACTCTTTAAGGTATTCTCATTTTCGTCATTTTAGGTTAAGGTTGTGGTTTTATGTATACATAATTACTGAAGTAAAACTACTTTGTACACGAACGGGTGTTTAAGTAGTATTTTCAGTGTTGAATATTATTTTGTTTTCCTTCAGTTTTTGTTTCAATTTTCTGTCCTGGGTGGCTGTTTCGTGTCTTGATATTGCAGTGCTTTCATCGTCTTTCCAATCAACCGAAAAAAATCAGCCATTAGCGCAATGATTCGATGCCATCTCCCCGAAACCTGTCATTAAAGACTATTTTTACATGGGACGAGGGTGGTCGTATTAAGATGCAACAGTGATGAGCACCAACACCGTTTCAAAAGTTAACCAACTTACTTCATATCATTCCTGTTGACTGTGCAGATTGTTACTACTTACGAATATTTGCACTGTATTTTTTTCGAGTTTGGTTTCTAACTTCTAGGTAAAAACTTAGAAGGTACTAGAATTCAATTTATCTTATGTTCTAAAATAATAAGATAGCGAAAAATGAAGAAGTTTGGCTTGGTGTTAAAGAGTTGAGAGCAATGCTGATATAAATATAGAAGGATTATGTTGTATTATTAAATCCAAACTTTATAAAATAAAAAAATCACATGATATATCAGCTTTAGGGGGATTAGCCCAGGGATTATAAGCAACATTTTAACATTCTATAGTGGAGTAGTGATTATTTGATCGTCTCATGGATGCCGAAGCGTAGGCTCAAGCACAGAAGTATACATAAGGAATTCCGTCAGTTTTATTTTGTTCCCTTAATTAGTATCATTCACAATGATGTAAAGAATAGCCTAAGAGAAGTTTCTGCAAAGCGTCAAGTTTTATAAAAGCAGACAATTCTTGAAGTTTATTGAATTGACATTTAAGTTAACTAGTATAATGAGCACTAAATTGTAAAAACACCGCTTAAATATACTTTGACGTGCCACTGTGTTTATAAAAATACCTTTGAAAATTGATAAAAATAGCGTTCTTGGTTCGTGAACATCACATCTCGTTCCGGAAGTATCCAGGTTTTTTTAAACATGCTAATCAGACGACTTGTAACGTCATATACCCAACACAAACTAAAACAAATTCCCAGAAAAGGGCAATATCTTTGGAAATCTCTTTTAAAAAGTATTGAAGCTTTGCCAGTATATGGCGATAAATAAAATATACTCATAATTGTGCAGTATACTGTTGTTATCGAAAACACTTCTATTTAAATAAATTTTAACCTAGAATATTTAATAAGAAAATAAATGATTGAATCTGTTTGAAATACAATACCCTCGTCTGTATAAATATTGGGATTTGAAAGCTCCAGTAAGAACTATTTTAGGACAGCAAAAATCACTAAGCGAAATCTGGTGTTTCTGAAAAAGAAGTACCTAGGTTCAAACGGTTTCCACGGAAACAACATAATGTACGCAGAATGATGCATTCCGTTTACTACCACACCTATAAAGATTTTCAAAGCATTGTACCGGTATATTTGAGATAAGAAGCATTTTGTGATTCAATTTTCACAGTGTTGAGTACTGGATGCATTAAGCATCTGATTTGCATCTTTCAAAAACATAAACATCTTTGGAACGAGATGGAGATATCGATCACCCAAGAACGCCGTTCTCCATTTCAAAGGTAATTTTGTCTCAGACCAAAATCGGAAGAACGTCTTACTCGTATCAGGGACACTTTAAAGGACTTAGCGTAAGAATGTAATTTCAGCATTATGAAATGTCATCATACAACGTAATTTGACAAGTTGTTTTTTCTTGTCTTACCGATTTTAGCTGGTTCCTGGCTGACACATCCACCAATTCTCACATCAACATTTCG
Source organism: Heliopora coerulea (assembly GCA_030142905.1). NCBI lineage: Eukaryota > Metazoa > Cnidaria > Anthozoa > Scleralcyonacea > Helioporidae > Heliopora > Heliopora coerulea. The sequence goes on from JASJOG010000002.1 coordinate 5,321,970, forward strand.
CATCACAAGGCTACAGTTACCAGTTTCTAAAACACCAAAAATCATTAATTGAGGGGGTTTAGCCCTTGTTTCATCATCAAAATGCTCTAAAGCAATTCTTCCTTTCTCAGTACCAACTCGTTCACACATTCAGTAACCAATTAATTGGAGAGGTCAAATGCTATTTTAAAACGGCTTTTCTTCCCAAATTAAATAACTGATTTTTAAGACGGGAGGTCATAATTCAATGATTTCAATTATTTCATAGTGTCCTTCCACTTAATAATTGTTTCAGATGCTCATTGCCGAAGTCGGATGGATATTACTGGCCATCGCTATTGTAATTAATGTAGTTCCAAGTAAGATGGAAATTATTAGTCATATTTGCGATAAAAATGGCGAAAATGTTTTTTCTAAGATATTATGTCACTGGTTCTTCTGATCTTCAGTTCTCCTATCTACATACACAAAGTGTGCCTGGTTACTCCTGCAGTGAGTCAACCCAGTGAACATGCAAGTTTCTAGAGTATTGCAATCTTGACATCCTAGTTACTTGATTGATGGCTTTCTATACGGAACTGATTTAGAAAACTTTGTTTTTCATTTGAGGAACTCCGTCACTTTAAAAAATTCTTGAAAAAACTTCCGAATTTTGTTGGTCTACGATTGATGCCTTAATGCTTCTAATGTATAAGTTTATAATCGTCCAAGATAAATGTATTGACCTCTTATTGCTGCTCTATTAACAAATTTCATTTTACATAACTTACCACGATTGAAGCACATTTCTTCGGATAACGCAGCCACTTTATCTTTCGCATCCTCAAAGTTTTCCACCATAATTAAGTCGTCTGGAGAAGCGACAATTTGGCCTAACTGTTGTTCGTCTGCTTCACCGATACCAATAACAAGAACCCTTATATCATTTTTGCGCAACATTGACGATATTTCGTCCGTAGATTGAGAAACAGCTGCTTGAGTACCATCATTTAGAATTATAAGTATCTTCGGCACAGAGTTTCGCATCCCATTTTCTGCCGTAAACATGGTAGATACCGCAACGTACATAGCTTTGTCTAAATATGCTCTTCCTCCAAGAAGTGGTAGTTTATCAACGACTTCCTCGAAACCTTCCATACTATTTGTTGCATTGAACTTTTTCATTAAAGTCGCACCTTCACTGTACGCGACAATACTTGTTTGACTCATCCCAGAGGGAACTTGTAAATATCTAGCAATGTCCTTCACGAATTCCTTTTGTTTTTCATAATTACAGTCTCGCATACTCGAGGAGGAATCGACTAGAAAACCAACATCTAAAGCACATCTCATCCCTACAAAAATATATGCATTCAATAGATTCATGAAGAAAATAAAGGAGGATAATTTTCAGCTTTTGTAAGCTGTAAATATCTCGACTTTTCCTAGATATATTCAGGTTTTAAAAACATGCAAGTTAGGTACCTTACGACGTCAAATTTTCCACAAAGACTAAATTGATTAGCAAAATTAGAATATCAAAAGTTGTTTCCTACGGTAAACCATAAGAAGATAATTATGGACAATACGTACTCGTAGTCATTGTATTTCAAAGTCATGATAAAAGATTTTATGTTTTAATTCAAAAGCATGCTGAGACAAAGTTTCCGTGGCATGAACGTTATATTCATAATGCAATTTGTTTGTTCTTTTTTTTATAACTATACATACGCCAAGTTTCAATGCTTTCTATAGCTTACTTTCAAAGATTTCACTCATTTTGTGAATTTTGAAATAAATGACGTCAAAAGGTACCTAATTTAGATGTCCCAAAAACCTAAATATTTCTGGAAGGATGGATAAGATATTACAAAAGTAACAAACCCATTCCTTCTCGTTTCGACTTTGTTAATGTATTAGATCAGATCGTCAAAACCACTTCTCCATCCTCTTTTCCTTTTAATATGAAAAGAGCTCTTTTCAACACTCCCCATAAAGAAAGAGTCCATTTGACCATATTCGAAAACTTAACACATTTAAAAAATATCATGGGTTCCTGCAATAATTCGTAAGATCATGTGAAAAATTCACCAAAACTTGAAATTTCGTAAGGATTCCATAAATGATCAAAAGTTCACAATAAAAACCTACAAATAAACTATACTCGAATGCCCTTCCTCTGTTTGCATTTTTTCTCTCAATAGCAATTCCGAACGAACTCACGAAGTTAAGATCCCTTCGTCACTTTTCAATTGTTTTTTATTCAATATTAGGTCCAAATAATCTAGTGAATTGATGGAGTTAGTTTTATCAAAATAGTGATTGCGAAAAATTTAGATCCCTTTTTCTATATTTTCAATGTTTGCTAAATCTACCATCTAGTATGAATTATCTTATTGAACCAACAATTACCTGACAATTAATTTTTAGCAACGAACAGTATTAGATAAAGCCAAACATTGGACGTTTTTGCTTTTCTGAAATACATTGTCTGTCCACCGACTAAAACTGTCACTCAACCATGGGGCAAATATTCATTGAATAACTCGTAATTTTCTTTTATCGAATAATTTGCTTGACATCGCTAGTTTTCTTTTTCTTTGTATATATATTAGGCCACGCAGCACTCAGAGTTTTCCCAATGATGACTGCTAGACAGTCGAAACGTCGGTAATAAAAACATTTTTATATTTCTGAATTTCCGTCGTGTTGTATTCTATGTCTTTAGGTATATCTTTTTTATCCAGTGATGCTGATAAAATGTTTTAAATGCGAAAAATGATTTTTTTTAAACATGAACGATTGTGGACAAAAAAATGACCATATTTTGATCAGTCATGATTAAATGTCTTGTAGAATTTTAGACAGCTTTCGAAAAGTTCCCAAAGGCACAGCTGGACAATTCCTGAAAAAGTTGTCATTAATTTCCGGTTACAACCAAAACGCCCTGAAGACGTGTGAGGGAGTCATATTAAATTGCCAGGAATGCTACGACTGAGCCGGAAGGATGACCCTTACAATAAACGTGGTTGGCATTTTCTTGCATATTAAATGCAGATTTGCTTTAATTTCTTTTACTTTTAATGAGAATTTAAATTGATTAAATTACGTCAATGCTAGTGTGAGATTTACTGTTGTTTTAGTTGTTAAAATGACGTGAGCCAGCTTTGATTCGTGATAGTTTGAACAATAGATTAGTTGCTGGTTTTCAAATAATCGCTACGATCATTACGATGGCTACAATCGCTGTGATCTTTCTGATTGCTCAGGAAAATTAACTCAGCGATCGCAGCGATTATATGAAAACCGTGAACTCAGCGATCGTAGCAATCACAGCGTTAACAGCGATTGCGATCGCCGAGATAGGAAACTTTCTATCTCAGCGATCGCAATCGCTAGGATTGCTGAGATCGCAGAATTCATGGTTTCCATATAATCGCTACGATCACTAAGTAAATTTTTTTGAGCGATCACAACGATCAAAACGATCGTAACGATCGTAGCGATTATATGGAAACCAGGCTTTACAAATTCTTATGATGTTAACCACTAACTGGTCGATATGTTTTCACCATCATACAAATATTTTATGTATTATTTAAAAAAAATAAGGTAAAATAATAAGAAATAAACCAGTTTGATGTTTAGGAAACATGAGAGCTTGGATATATAGAAATAGATGAACGATCTTCAAGCTCGATACTCAGAAAATGATATCTGAGCCCCAGACGGGGATCGAACCCGCAACCTTCTGATGACCGGTTAGACGCTCTAACCATTGAGCTACCGAGACTCAGATGGCAAGCTAAGTTGCAAATTCGATATATATATGTGCGACCTAGTGTCGCACATATATATATCGCACATATAGGTCGCACATATATATCGCACATATAGGTCGCACATATATATATCGAATTTGCAACTTAGCTCGCCATCTGAGTCTCGGTAGCTCAATGGTTAGAGCGTCTAACCGGTCATCAGAAGGTTGCGGGTTCGATCCCCGTCTGGGGCTCAGATATCATTTTCTGAGTATCGAGCTTGAAGATCGTTCATCTACTTCAAGAAATAAACCAGTTACGATTAATAATACGCTAATATAACAATTTACTTACCTGCGCAGATGAAACCGTCTCCTGTGTAGCCTTCCTTACATTTACAAACAAATGAACCAGGGATGTTAGTGCATATGGCGTTCTTATCACAGGTAACAAAGCCTGATAGCGCACACTCGTCTATATCTAACAACAACAATTTTTAAGAAACTAATGAGTTTTTCGGAATAAAAGAACAAATTTTAAGTCAACTCCGGTCTGCAATCCAAGTAAATCGCGTTTCTGGTGGCAGTACTGGCGTGTGGTTCGTATAAGTGGAAACCGGGATTTCGAGGGCTAAATATATTGCGCAAAAATATAATTTGACTGAGTAGATTTCTTTCGGGTAAAAAATAATAAACTAATTGCGAAGCAAAGTTGGCCGGTTCTGGGAAGATGTTACCTTCTTTCTTGACCATATAAACCTCAGTCTTCTGGCTCGGTCGGTAGTGTTTAGCGGTCGTGTAACGTATGATAATTAACCATTTATTGTCTGAGACGTCCCCCCTTAACGAGTAAAGTTGTCTGGTGTTAGCCAGAGTAAATTAAAAAGTCGGGTACGACCCAAAAAGGGTTAAAAATTATCATTAAAAACTGCCAATAGTGACCAATTAACCATGACTACGAAAAGTTAAAACTGAAGCGATAATGGAAAAGATGGTGGACGGATGAAGAATTTTAGTAAATCCTGTTAGAAAATTGTGTGTTTGTATTGGAAGGATGTGAATTTCAAGGGGAAGATTTTAAAGGGGTACTCCACTCAAAATACAAGTTGGGTTCATATGAAAGATCTTACCAACATTAGGTCATCGGCAAAATTGCTCTGGTTAATTTCATTTAGTTAAGGAGATATTGCACGCCGAAGTTCGGATATTTGCCAAATTTGCGACGCCATGTTGTCTTTCCCAAGCAGACGCGGATTGTCAGCGGAGTACCAAATATGACGTCACTGAGTGCTTCTTGCTCGATTACCAATGTTGTTTTGAAGTAAATTACAAATGAGCGTTGTCGGAGAGAGTTTTTCTGAGAAAGGTTGTTCTAGTTCAAGCAGTTCGAACTCCTCAAATCTGGATGTAGACGATTTGTTGGAAGATAACCTTAACCTGGATGGTCTTCAAGGTTATCAATTTCAACCTAGACGAAATTCATACACTGGGTAATCGAGCGAATCTGATTACGGCGATGTGGATGAGTCGGTCAACATTGAACCAAGTTCTGTCGCTCGACTGGATAATTTGGACTGGTAAGTTTTAATTGAACTTCTCGTTACTTTTTTAAGTAATTTTATTGTATAAGGAAGACATGATTTCTGTAAACTTTTCTTGCCGATATCACCAGAATATTTTGAACCAGTTTCACAGGGATTCGAAACATTCCCATGGCCACTCGAAGCAAAAAAACAGCTCCCTTCATTTTCAGGTGTACGTGCAAAAACTGCCAAATAATGGACAGAGAAGAGGAATGCATTTGCTGTCAGGAAATTCAAGTGGTGCTAGATAAGAACGAGGAGGTGTATGAAGTTGAGAGACCGTATCTGACTCGTATCTCTTTCCCAACAATACCCCAACACCAACGAACTAACTGTCTATAAACCACGTGTCTTTGGATTTTATTTTCTGGTCCCTCAACTGCCTTTGACCCATACTGTTGTTTATACTGAAACCAGGCAGCCTGCAAGCTCCAACGATTTAAACAAACAGCACGAAAACCAGGATTATCTGTTATGCAACAGTATCGCTTTTGCGGTCTCTCAACTTCATACACCTCCTCGTTCTTATCTAGCACCACTTGAATTTCCTGACAGCAAATGCATTCCTCTTCTCTGTCCATTATTTGGCAGTTTTTGCACGTACACCTGAAAATGAAGGGAGCTGTTTTTTTGCTTCGAGTGGCCATGGGAATGTTTCGAATCCCTGTGAAACTGGTTCAAAATATTCTGGTGATATCGGCAAGAAAAGTTTACAGAAATCATGTCTTCCTTATACAATAAAATTACTTAAAAAAGTAACGAGAAGTTCAATTAAAACTTACCAGTCCAAATTATCCAGTCGAGCGACAGAACTTGGTTCAATGTTGACCGACTCATCCACATCGCCGTAATCAGATTCGCTCGATTACCCAGTGTATGAATTTCGTCTAGGTTGAAATTGATAACCTTGAAGACCATCCAGGTTAAGGTTATCTTCCAACAAATCGTCTACATCCAGATTTGAGGAGTTCGAACTGCTTGAACTAGAACAACCTTTCTCAGAAAAACTCTCTCCGACAACGCTCATTTGTAATTTACTTCAAAACAACATTGGTAATCGAGCAAGAAGCACTCAGTGACGTCATATTTGGTACTCCGCTGACAATCCGCGTCTGCTTGGGAAAGACAACATGGCGTCGCAAATTTGGCAAATATCCGAACTTCGGCGTGCAATATCTCCTTAACTAAATGAAATTAACCAGAGCAATTTTGCCGATGACCTAATGTTGGTAAGATCTTTCATATGAACCCAACTTGTATTTTGAGTAGAGTACCCCTTTAAGTTTATTATTGTTTTCTCGTTAAATTGTAATTCTGAGATGGTGGTTAGCTTTATTTCTTGCAGAGGGAGGAGAAAGTAATACGCAGAGCGAATGATACATTTTTGAGGGGAAATTATAATATGGAAACGGACCAATCAGGATGCTGGAAGAGATTCACGAATTGTATTTACACTAATCTTAAATTAAGAATACTACATAATGTTTTACTCTAAACTACCAGAATACATTTTATATAGCGCTTTGTTAACGTCCAAAAAATTGAAACATTTTCTCCACTTGACCGCACCGATAATAAAATGGTATCCAATTTTATATTCTTTATGCATCACCCTTCCAATTTCAAATTCTTTTAAACGAAGAGCACAAGAAACACACTAGCTAGGCTAATTTAAATGCAAGTAAAGGAAGTAATAAATTGACGGCTATTTATGCATGTGACCTATAATCCAAATCACCCTGGCTATTGGAGTCAATCAAAATCATATTGATAAAATATCTCCGATCTCTATAATCCTTGGTAAATTCTTCTCCTTCCTTTACAAAAGTAAGCCTTAATCTCCGATCTGCAATATTCTGCCAGTTTCTAAATACTTTCTTCAACTGTGTAACCCTATTTCGTGCAAGCTCATCATTATTTTGTGTTTCCATAAATTTATTTCATAAGTTTCTAGAGAACCATTTCATGTTATTGGATGCATTATAAACCGCACAATAATCATGAATATTGTCATCCATAAGCCATAACGCACGATGAAAAAGAAACAGGAACATTGCATTCGGATTAGATTTTAATTAATACCAAGAAGCTGAAAGAAATTCTTCAAATCATCTTTTGTTGAATCAAGCTAATGCAGAAGTTGTGGAAAAACAGCAAAAATTTGTTTTTGAGTGCTTGCTTTCTTGCATTAACTCGTTAAGGTCTACAAAAATTTCAAAAATCGAAGAAAAATATTTTGCCAAGATTAGTGTGAAAAAATACTTTTAGCACAGGAGTTGAATGAAAAATGCAAAAGTTGAATCATATGGCTCCTAAGCAGTATACCCGTCTCATTAAGAACTTCATCTCATTCACAAATTCGTACTTCAATGTCTGTCGGTACAAAATTAGAAACTTTTAACAGTTGATGATACATTATCGCTTACCATCACCCAGTACTATTTAAAAATTTAAAAAAATATTCAAAAATTTAAAAAATATAAGATCCCAAAAATATGAAATAAGAATTCAAATGAATGAATAAATAAATAACTTAATTAATTAATTCATTAACTAACTAATTAATTAATTAATCAATTAATTAATAAACAGACATTTTCAAAAGGTTACGATTTGTAGTACGTCTCTGATTTACTTACCTGTGCATTTAAAACCGTCTCCAGTGTAACCTTTGTGACATCTGCATGCAAATGATACTGGGAAATTGGTGCACATGGCATTCTCATCACAAAGACCATCTCTAGTTTGTTTACACTCGTCAAAATCTTAACGACGACAAGTTTTATTTCAAAATTTCACTTTGAAACTTACAACGCTATATATATGTATTTTAACCGAGTCAAGACACTAAAATTGTTCGTATTGACGAGTGACACAGTAAAAAGTAGAAACCAGTTTCAACCGATACACGTCTTCACTTACCTGTGCACTCAAAACCGTCTCCTGTGTAGCCTTCGTTACATTTACAAACAAATGATCCGCGAGTATTGATGCATGTTGCTTTCTCATTACAACGATCGCCTTCAGGACGTTTACATTCATCAATATCTAAACAGTGACAGATTTTCACTGATTGTTTCGTGTTATGGCGCGATATATATTAATTTCAATTAATTCATGACTTCTCAGAATATTTGTAACAATATTTTTGCGATGATATTATTTTAAAACCTTAGGATAAAGTAGACTTCTTCACTTACCGACGCATGAGAAACCGTTTCCTGCATAGCCGTTATTGCATGTACAAACAAATGATCCAGGAATATTGGTGCATACGGCATTTGTATCACAAGGACTATCCCCAGAAAGATTACACTCGTCAATATCTATATATACAACAACAACAATTCAGTCAAGTTTGTTCTGGAATGTAATAATAATAGCCGGATAAATCAACATACATGCGTTTTTGCGTGGTAATGATTTGTAAAGGTGTTGGTGAAAAAAGTAAAAAGTATGATTACTAATATATCTCCACCTACCAACACACTTGAAACCATTTCCTGTATAGCCATTGATGCAGTTACATACAAATGATCCAGGATAATTGCTGCATATAGCATTCTCATCACAAGGACTATTTACAGGAAGAGTACACTCGTTGACGTCTAAATAATAACAAATTTAAATTCAAAAAAAGTCCTCAAAAACGATGCTGTCGATATTCATATATGGGAGACATTTGAAAATATTCGAATGAATACAAATATTATAGATTTCGATTTCATATGGTAATACGGGAACACTTGCCTGCACACTCGAAACCATTTCCTGTGTAGCCTTTGGTACACGCACAGGTAAATGATCCTTGTGTATTGATGCATATGGCTTTCTTATCACAAGGTCCATCAGCAGAAAGTTGACACTCATCAATATCTGCAAAACGACAAATTTAAATTGAAAGTAAGTGGATAAAGAAATTTCACAACATAATGTATTTATTTTCATGTAGTAAATACACTTAAAAATATTGGTCTGGATACAAATACTATAGAAGCTAGAACGATATTGATAACAAATTGTAAGCAGTCATTACCAAATTATCTTCTGTGTTGCTTGCAATGAACATCGAAGCTGTAGCTAAGGGCGAGGATTAGAATGCGTAGAGCCCCCATAGTAAATTTTCTCCCCAAATTTTTTAGAAATGTATCGAAAGGGTAGATTGCATAGGATCAATATGTTATAGGCTCTCCTTGGATAATTCATTTCTTTACGTAATATGTCACGTTGGTCACGCTCCTAGAAATATAGAAGTAGTTCATGGACAATCTTTTGAAATAGTTAATTCATCCATATGCGGTCGAGAAATTTTAATGGTCATCATGATAAAATCGCAACTTAGGAAAATCTTTCATAAGGAAATCATTTTGACATGGAAAAAGATGAACAAGAATCTGTATGAGGACTATGGTATACACACTGAGTTCTTACACGCAACGAATATATACTGAGTTCTTATCACAATGAACATCAAGTGATAATGTACAATGGCTAATACCACGCTAACGACATCTTTAATATCAAAGTTCCAAGAAAGAAAATAATAGTTGTCTAACAACGTAGTTGATAATTCTTTTCAGCCACAATATTTGTAAGTACACAAATAACGATGGTGATGAGATCAACTTTAGACAAAAATAAAAATGGTAATTTTTCCTTTTAAACATAGAATTCCTGATTTGCCGTATAACTCAAAATCTCACAATCATTACTTTATAATTTTCGTTATTATGTACTTGATTTTACTGAAAAAGTTTGGTGGTTTTAAATTAAGTAGTTTTGGCGGTGGACACTTTCATTTTCCTTTAAACAATCCCGAATACCCACCAAATTCGGTCTGTTTGCAAATCAGGTTAACCAGTAAGCGTTTAAAGTAAGTATTATAAAACATCTAGAATGATCATGTATTTTCACACTTACCAGATTCGTGTAATATGTATAAGTAGAATAAATTTAAGAAATAACACGGTATGAACGATATTGGTGATTCATTTAGCCTTACATTTGAGGAAGGTTTGATGAAAGTCCCAAAGGCCATAAGCCCATGGAACTTTGCCAAATCCTCAAGAGGCTTCGACGGACATTTAAATGACGATTTTTACAAATAAAAAGTAGAGTTAATAGACGATACCTTATACACTAGCTTAGGACACTCTTGTATTCAATGGCACCACAAACTGGCTCATTTTCTACAGCTCTATGTCTACAGCTCGGAACTGGCGATTGTTTAAACAATGCTGAGTTCGAACATAGACAGCCCAAGGCTTCTGCACTGTCTACACTAAAGTTGTACGTATGCCGAGTAGATTTTGTGCGCAAGAATAACTTATGCATTTCAATTTTGTCTTTTTCTTATAATATTGTCACTTGCTCAATAAAAAAATTAACGAGGTGCTGAAGGCAATTGCTTAAGCATGAGGTCACAACTATCCCATAGACCTGGAATTATCAACAGAAGCTAACTTGCCCTAGAGCCCACTGTTATAATTGCAAATAGCTCAACGGAATAATTCTCTATCCTGTATAGGACTGTTTGCCCTGAGAAGATCAGGACTCATCTCCACGAATGAGTGTTTGTCCTGATCACGTATTCTCAGAGCCCTGCTCCAAAGATTGCATGGGAGCCTTTTCCCTAACAGACCTTCAGGGGTCAGCTCCCAAATCAAAAACTAAACTTCCAACAATAGCAGTTGTCCCACACTTCCATAACCCCACAAGATGGTTGTTGAGTTTCATTTATTAACACAAAAGCTTAATCATAATTGGCAAAGGACATTAATCGCTAATATCTTTCATGTCATGATTTTAGTTTGTCATACCATGATCAGTTTGTTATACCATGACCAACTAAACGCAGTTTTTATTGTTTAAAATTCTTCTTCTATTTTGATGTTCTTTCATAAATGCTTAATGAAGTTTTTCGCTCACTTGAAGGAACTCTGGAATCAAATCTCAACTTAGGAATAATACAGATGGAGGTTATACTCGAATAAAATTCAAGTAAACTGCCACTTACAGGACAGAGATTGGCCTCATCATCAACTTGTTACTTGCCATTAACATTTTGCAAAAACATGGTTTATATAGGTTTACTTATAATGATAAATGCATAAACGTTTTGCTTGTTTAGAAGTAAATTTTCTTGAATTTTACATACATGCTTATAACTCAAGAAAAGAAAGTACCGTAACGCAGTGGTTGACAACTGCCTAAATTCTCAACCAACTGAATGAGAATAGACGTGCTACATAGACCACAATAGGACGTATGCCCTTAGGCCCCAGACACTCAAATAACAAAGGGAATGGCGGCCATGTTGCTCTACCTAACAAACGAAGATGATCAAAATTCTTTTGTTATAAGGAAAACTAACTAGGCGGCTATCATGACAAGTGTATACGTTCTGTAAATGATCACAATGGTACAGTTTTATTGGAAGTGTTTACTTCACAATGTTTAACCAGCAAGGGAAGAATAAAAATAATCAAGCCCAATATAAAACTGATAGCAAATTATGATAATAATATTAATAATGATAATGATAATAATAATAGTAATAATGATAATAATAATAGTAATAATAATTATAATTATAATTATAATTAAGGAGAGAAAAGAGAAGTGAATCAAGAAACACAAGGCTTGGTGCGTCGAGCAAGAAAGTGTAAAAACGGTTATTACGAGAGACTGAATTGTCTCTTGATAGAGCTGCACGAATATGTCGGGCTGCTGAGAATGTTAAATGTAAACCAAAGAAATCAAGGGATCACTTGAACTTGAAACAAACATTGATCTCGTCAATAAAAAGTCGTCGTCTGATGATACATGTAGTTCGTCTACGGGATCAGTACGAAAAGGAATTCAAAATCGCAGAGAGATGGTTAAAGATCGTAAATACTGTGGAAGTTGGCACGAATATGGCAAATGTCCAGCACTGAAGCACCGTTGCAAAAAACGTAATAAATTAAATCACTTTGTTTCAGTTTGCCGATCGAGACCTGTGTCTCAAGTAACGAAACAACATAATTTCAGTTCATTAAGCAGTGATGAAGATGAGGAATCGTCGTTCAAATTGTTAGGTGTAAACGCCAACAACGGAAAGGATATGTCGGCACAACCAAAATCCTGCGTTTGCAGCAACCCTCAAGAAGAGGAAGGCGAACAGTTTTTCATTAACTCAGTAGAGTCTTGTCGGTCTATGGAGTCAGATAGATGGCTCACAACTTTAGATACTTGTGGAACTCCTGTCTCATTTATGCTGGATTCAGGCGCCCAAATGAATGTTCTTCCCAAGTATATATATAGATCCTTACAAAATAAGCTTCGATTGCATCACACTAAAATCAAGCTCACAGCTTATGACAGAGGAAGCATTCCGGTTGAAGGAAAGTGCATCGCATGGGTCTCCAACGGGTCCAATAAAAGTTACCCAGTGCGATTTATCCTAGTTCCAACCAAGTCGACTCCTTTACTGGGTCTGGAAACATGTAAAAAGCTCAATTTAATCGAACGTGTTTTCAAAGTTAAAGTTGATGAAAGTTGTTCAGATATTCCACTTATTCACTACAAAGGTGTTGTTGGAGACATTGGTTGTGTACATGGATACTGTTATATAAATACAGATCCTGCCGTTAAGCCCGTAGTGCATCCTGCCCAAAGAGTCCGATTTGCATTGAAAAATAGGTTGAAAGTTGATTTAAACAAAATGGTATGACTTGAAGTAGTCGAAAAGGTCGACCACCCGACGGATTGGGTCAACAGCAACGTAATCGTAGAGAAATCAAATGGTGACATTCGAATATGCCTTGATCTGAAAGATCGAAATTGTGCAATCAAGCGTGAATTTCACAGTTACCATCAGCAGAGGAGATAATGTCACAAACGACTCGAGCGAAGATTTTTACTAAACTAGATGCAAGTGCAGGGTATTGGCAAATTAAACTGGACAACGAATAATCCGACTTATTGGCGTTTCATACTCCTTTTGGTCGCTAGAAATTTAGGTTACTCTTTGGAATCCATTCTGCCAGTGAAGTTTTTAGCAAACGCATCTCAGAATAATCGATGGCCTCGAAGGTGTGGCTCACTAGTGATTTCAACTGTAATCTCTTAAAGACAGAAGACTCTCACACCGGTAAACTCTAGGACATATTCGATATATACCAATTACAGCAACATATTCTAAAACCGACAAGAGTTACAACAACTACACAAAGTCTAATGGATTTAATATTAACGAAATTAGATGACACCAAAACCATTGATTCTGGGGTTATGCATGTCGGGATTAGTGATCATAGCCTTGTTTATATATGTCGTAAAGCAAGTATTCCGAAAGAAACTTCTAAATTAGTTGAAACGAGACAGTTTTAAAATTTTAAAGCAATTCACTTTCAAAATGACCTAAAACATTCATTTAATGATTTCTATTATCACACTAATCCTAACACAGCTTGGATCCATTGGAAAGAGACTTTCTTAAAGATTGCCAACATCCATGTGCCTATTAGAGCTAAAAAAGTTAAAAGTAAATACAAGCCGGGGCTCCCTCACGACATTAAAAATTTGAGTCACCATAGGGATTATTTAAAGAAAAAAACAATAAAATACAATTCTCCTATATATCACGAGGCATACAAGAACTGTCGAAACCAGGTTAATGAATTAATAAAGGAAGCTAAAGCAAAATATTTCAAGTCTAATTTGAAAAATTGCAAAAATAGTAAGGAAATTTGGAAATTTTTAAATGAATTGTTAAATAAGAAATCAAAAGTAACAACATTAAAAGAGATTGTAGTCAACGGTGAAGCAGTGGCAGAAGATAAGGACATTGCTAATGAATTCAATAAATATTTTTCTACAACTGGTCCTAAACTTGCAGGAGATATCTCTTCAAGTGATCACGATCATCGACACTATATGACTCCTGCGTCACTTGGGAATAATGTATTTCAGTTTCGAAATATCACAAATACGCAAATTGAGAAGGAAATAAAGAAAGCTAAAGCGACTAAATCATCGGGCATTGACAAAATCTCCATTAAACACTTACAAGCGGCAGGTGGCTCAATTATATACTCACTTGCGTATATATTCAATTTGTCTCTAAATACAGGAATATTTCCAGATGATCTGAAATATGCCAAAATTTCACCAATTTACAAATCAGGTAATAAATTTAATTGCGGAAATTACAGGCCGGTATCAGTGATAGCCGTTGCAAAGATTTTTGAAAAGATCGTTTACGGACAACTTTACAAATTCCTGACTAATAACGAAATACTTTCGATTTACCAGTCAGGATTTCGTTCTCAACATTAAACGGAAACGGCCCTCCTACACTCCACAATAAAATGGCTTTCCAATATGGACGAGGGTTTAATTAATGGAATATTATTTTTGGACCTTAAAAAATTGTTTGATACTGTCAACCATAAGATTCTGATTTTCAAATTAAAATATTATGGAGTGAGAGGAACGTCGTTGCGGTGGTTTCAATCTTACATATTTCAAAGAAAACAGATCTGTAAAATAAGGTTTACAATGCCAAAACCACAAAATATCACCTGTGCAATCCCACAGGGATCAAATCTTGGTCTATTATTGTTCCTTATATATATTAACGATCTACCGAATTGCCTTGAAACAACTCATTCTGAGTTGTTTGCGGACGATACCAATATCTCATGCCGAAGGGGTCGTCCTCAGACATTGAGCAACAACTTAATATTGATCTGGAAAATGTCTGTAAATGGCTAATAGCTAATAGGCTTACCCTTAATATGGAAAAAATGGAGTACATGATTATTGGATCAAGGCAGAAACTAAATCACATTTCAACAAATCCACATATAATTACTGGAGATCAAGCCATTTCTCGAGTAAAAAAGAAAAAAGTACTAGGAGTAATAACTGATGAACAACTAAAGTGGAATGAGCACATAGATGCTCAATCTAAAAGAATTTCAAACAACATAGCTCTCTTAAGAAGAGCAAAGGAACTTGTGAAACGTTAGTAAAAATGTATAACACTTTAGTTTTACCACACTTCGTTTATTGCTCCGATGTATGGCTGGACGGCACTACGACAAACATAAAAAAACTCCATAAACTTCAAAAGAGGGCTGCACGTGTTATAACGGGTGCAAACTATGAGATACGATCATCGCAGGTTTTCGAAAATCTTAATTGGAAACCAATTGAAACAAACTTACAAAAACGAGAACTTCTTTTAATATTCAAAGCTATACGAGGTTGGGCACCAAAATATATAACAGATCACTTTACAATTCTCCAAAATAACGTCTACGGATTGAAAAGTAATGATAAAAAGCTTCATTTATCAAAGCCTAAAACAAATTTCTTAAAATCCACATTCATGTATCGTGCACCAAAGTTCTGTAATAATCTACCTGATAATATAATCAATAATATCAATACACTTTCCTTAAATAGCTTTAAAAACTTAATAGAAGAATATATATATAATTCAACTTAGGCAATAGTCTCCTCATAAAACTAATAATTTCCGTCTACTACACATAATAATAAATTTAGTGATAATTTTTAGATGTAAATATAATTATCAGCTGTTAATGTATTACATGTAGTTAATTATGGCACGGCCCTTTGAAAAATAGGCAACTGAATAGGCTACCGTGTTAAAATAAATTTAAGTAAAGTAAAGTAAAAAATGGTCCATTGGCATCCATGAAGTCAAACATGTGCGACACATATTTACAGATAAAAGATTATGTGCTGACCCATCAAAAATTCAAGCAATAATCAACATACTTGTCCCTCAAAATGCATCAGAGTTACAATATTTTGCTTGGTATACAGGCTTATCTTAGGAAATTTATTCCCAACCTATCAAGCAAGACATCTCAATGACGGGAGTTATTGGAAGCTGATGTAGATTGGAAATAGACTCAAAAACAATCAAAGGAATTCAAGGAATTACAACAATTGCTGACAAAGAGTCCAACAATAAGGTATTTTGACTCCAATCTTCCTATCAAAGTATCAGTCGATGCAAGTAAGTCAGAAATGGGTGCTGTTCTTCTGCAGCTGCATGATAAGTTGGTATCCCGTCGATTATGCAAGTCGCGCAGTGAAATATTCGAACGCAGTCGAAATATTCATACTCATTTACCTGATCTGAGAGCACTGGTTAACGAATCAGAGAATAGAATCAATCAAGTTCCCACGGAATTCCAACAAGCTCGTCGGGAAAGAATAAAGTATTATTACAATCGCATCTAAAGATCTTCCAGAAATTCCCAACTGAACAACAGTTCGTATCCGAGAAAATAACTCATGGTCAGCAAAAGCAAAAGTGATTAAGAAGGCGAACACATCGAGGTCGTTCATAGTAGAAACAGAAAAAGGAACAATACAAAGAAGAAATCGTCACGACCTTCTATTGACGGATGAGCAGCTTGCAAAGTTTACCAACTGATATACCTGATATCACATCATCTGAACCCACATGCTCCTATGGTGAAAAAGTTATTCCTTTTGCAGATCCCCCGACCAATAATCTTCCTGAAGAGCTCGAGGGTAATTCCACTGAATCTTACCAATCACGTCTTAGATCATCAATAACTCAACCGAAACGATTTGGCTTTGATGAATAAATGTTCCGTTGTATAAAGGAAACTACTGAGATGAAGATATATTTAAAACATTAACTTTACTAAGAAATATTTTTTTATTCGCTCTCAGTTGTTTATTGCTAGAGGAAAGGATGTTACAATACGTTGTGCCCCTATTCACATTTTTAGGATAGAAATGCGTGCCCAGCGAATAACGCAGAATAAAGCCATGACAAGGATTACAGGACGTTATAAGTCGGAAATACGAAATGACAGTGTAAGAATACTAAAATAAGGAAAGTGGAACAGAGCTTATTTTGAGATTAAGAGGTTTTCTCTTATCAAAAGTTCAAGGGTTGAATTGCAAGAAGAAAGAATTTTGAAATCGTCAAGAGATGTAGAGTGGCAACATCATGGTACAGAGTAAAGCAATTAGGCAATGTAGGTGGTGACAACTATGAAGTAAATAAAGAATGTTGTGTTGAATATATGTGTACATAAAACACCTTGGTGGAAAAGAAGGTTAAATGGCCAGGTTGCACAGCTAAGAAAAGACTTAAGCAGGCTGGATAAAATCAGATAAAATCTGATGAGTTGAATAACGCACTCCTTCAAGAGAGTTTAGAAGAAAGATATAATTTAAAGAAGAAAGGAATGACAGTGGTCGTGGAGGAATTAAAGCAAAGAGTGTTGGCAAAGAGTAAGACGATCAGGCGGTATGAAAGCAGGATAGAGCAATATAGGCAAAATAGGATGTTTGAGGCAAATCAGAAGCGCCTTTTTGAGAAAATGGGTAATATGGAGACTGAGAACACCATGATCCCAAATGCAGAGGAAAGTAGGACATTTTGCGCCAGCATCTGAGATAACTGAGAAAATCATAATAACAATGCTGATTGGCTGAAAGATGTGGAAAGCAAGCTTGCTGGTGTGCAGAAACAGAATGAATTGGTGATAACTCCAGCAATGGTTAACAGGCAATTGAAGAATATGGCTTACTGGAAAACACCTGGACCAGATAGCTTGCAAGGATTCTGGCTGAAATGTTTTGCACCATGTATAGAGAGGATACCTTTACAACTGCAGGACTGCCTGGTCACAAATAAAGTACCTGAATGGTTTACAAGGGGCAGAACAACGTTGATCCTGAAGGAGAAGGAAAAAGGAAACGTTGCACCAAATTTTAGAGCAATAATATGCTTGCCTCTAATGTGAAAAGTATTCACTGGTGTAATGGAGAAGGAGCTGTACAAACATCTGGAGGAAAACAATCTGTTACCGGATGAACAGAAAGAATGTAGAAGAAGGCGCAGGGGTACAAAAGATCAGCTTTTAAAGATCAGCTTGATAAAATGGTGATAAGAAATTGTAAGAGGTGACAAATTGGTCTTGGCATGGCTTAGGTGGATTACAAGAAGATTTATGACGTGATCCTACATTCTTAGATCCTTAAATGTTTGGAAATGTTTGGGCCAGCAGGAAATATAATTGAATTGTTGGAAAAAAAATATGAACAACTGGGAAACAGAGTTAGCTGCAAGTGGAAGAACCTTGGGGACAGTAAACATAAAGAGAGGTATCTTTCAGGGACACAGCTTATCTTCATTGCTGTTCGTTGTGGCCCTAATTCCACTATCTTTGGTGTTACGGCAAGTGAAAGCTGACTATGATCTGGGAAAAAGAAAGGGCTCTTAAAATCATCTATGGATGATTAGAAATTATTTGGAGAGGACGAGAAACAAGTTGACGCCCAGATGAACACTGTTTGAATCTTCAATGACAACATTGGAATGGAATTTGGGATTAATAAATGTGCTGTGCTGATAATGAAGAGGGGGAAATTGTGTACATGTAAAGGCATTGTTTTGCCAGATACGCAGGTCACAATAGGACTTGAAGAAGATGATAGTAATAAATATCTAGGGATTTTTGAAACAGATGACATGAAGCACTATGACATGAAAGAAACTTTATTCAAAGAGTATTTAAGAAGGATAAAGAAGATACTAAAATCGAATTTGAATAGTGAAAATTTAGTAAGTGTCATTAATTCAAGAGCAGTTTTGTTAATAAGGTATGGGGCAGGTATTATCTACTGAAGTAAGGAAGAACTAAGGAATTTGGGTAGAAAAACAAGAAGGCGGTTTAGTGTTTATAGATCATTCCATCCACAAGCAGATGTGAACAGACTTTATGTAAAGATATCACAAGGAGAAAGAGACTTGATAAGTGTCCAGGACTGTGTTAATATTGAAGTTGGCAATTTACATAGGTTGATGGAAGCTAGTAAGGAAAAGTTGCTTATAGCTGTTAAAAATGAAAATATCTTGGATGAAGGAGAGGAGAAGGAAAGAATTAGACAGGAAAGATTAAACAGCTACACAAGAAAGACATTGCACGAACATGTTTGTCAGGGGTACTCAAAACATTAGAGATTCGGAGCCATAGAATTGGTTTAAAAGAGGCACCTTGAAGAAAGAGGCAGAAGGCCTCCTAACTGCCGCACAAATCAAGAACAAGATAGATAGACTAGATGTGTCACTAATGTACTGAACGTGTGGAGAAAAGGAGGAAACTATTAGCCATACTAGAAAGACGTGCATGCAACAACCCCTCGCTCACCTTTCCAATATATCTTTCGAGAATCGAAGTAACATTGATAATTTTTCAAAATTGTCAAACACACAAGTCTCCATACTATAACTGGAAGAGGGTACGCAGTATAAGAAAAACACAACATTTGGACACTGTAACAAATTCTGTCGAGCATGTAAATATTGAAACACTTTTGTGTGACACACCCAAGCATAAGTAGGTGTGGTTGCATTGGCGTTTTGTTTTTAGAGTTTTCGTTAGATTAACAACGGCGAGGAACGTCAGACACCCGGAAGGGTGCTGAGAATAAAAATGTAACAAAATATCACTTGAGAATCCAAGTAACATAGATAATTTTCCAACTTGTCAGAAAAAAATTGTCCTTACTATAACTGGAAGACGAAGCAAAATAATAATAATAATAATAAAAAACACGCACAATTCGGCCTCAAATTAACATACATAGTTAATATTTAAACTGCTTGTCGTCATATTTATGATTAAAATTTCGATTAAGTTTTATTAAAGAAAAACGTTTCGTGAGAATAACCTTAAATGGTTTAATAAATGGTAAGAGATCCGTTCTCACAATTCTACTGCTAAACAATGGATATTCGTATCAAGACCCTGCATTAGTTGCGATCTTGAGGCATTTTGAGTCGTTTTCCAGTCAAACTTTTCACTCATGTTGCTTTAAAGAAAGACTTTTTATTATATGGCTAGGCTTTCCGTCTTAAAATTGGAACATCATCAAAGATTACCCATCGGTTACCAGCATTACGGACAGCTCATGATTGAAAAATTTGTTTTGATATTTTTTGTCTTAAAAAACTGGTAAATTCTACATTATCTCAAAATTGTTTGTAAATGTGTACTAGAAGTGCCATAATGAAGATTTATGCGAAGTATTCATCCAGAGGTGCAAGACTTACAAATCCGACGAATTACAAAACCGACGAAATAAACAAAGAAAACATGAGCGAGTTCTGAATATTATTGCTGACCAAAAATCAGAAAAATACATAACATACAACAAAATACGACAAGCAAACCTTCTGCAAGTTTTGGTCGAAAGAAGAACGAGTAGAGAAAAATAAAATACGTACTTTTTTCCTCGGCAATACTTTCGTAAGAAAGAAAAATGGCGTAGCGTACAAACCTGTGACTATTATGTATTTTTAACGAAGCATTCAGCTGCACCTCAACCCAAAGGATTCAACGGTGAATTTGAAAAAAAGACGACTGCTTTAAAATTTTAAACTTTCTTGAAGGGTTTTTTAAATCCTGATGAAAGCACTACTGGTTGAATATGGTAAAGTTCATCATCCACAAGCCACCCGAGAAGTGAGAAAGACTGAAGTGGACAATTGTTTCGCCGAAGGATAGTTTGGTGACCAAAAACAAGTAGTTTTACAGTGTGTTAACTGGTGGCTGTTTACCTTACATTTTTTGTTTCGAGCTAGAAATACATCCCAGACGTCTTCAGTGGGGCGACATTTCCTACGGAGAATAATCCTGAATGAGGCTATGAAATTCTTGTGTGGAAAGTGGAGAGAACACCCAAAGTCTGTCGCTGTCTGGACAAGTCTTTTGGACGATGATTGTTTTATCTCACTTCTCAAACAATTGACCATGAACGATATCAGTTAAATACTAAAAAATATTCAAAAGCCATCATCCTGCAGATATGAATGAACCTGAATCTTCATTCTACTTTACCAATAAACCCCAGCTAAATCCAGGCGATAATATTCGGTACAAAAAGTCTCCTTTCGGGAAGAATGAAGTCGGGAAGCCACTTTTGAAAGCTGCTCAAAACAATTCCTTTCTCAGAACTTGTATTTCAAACAGTTTAAGACGGGCGTTTTTCGGTAAATGTTTACATCGACTTTGTTGATGACAATGCTGAGACAATACTTATAGTTTTACACCTATGGTACGGAATATTGTAGAGGATTGCTAATTTGTTGATTACAAGACTAAATACAATTATAAAATGTTGTAGTCCTTTTGACCTTTAATTTCAACGATGCTAAACGTAGCCATGCGTTTATTAGAGTTTTAATGGCGTCTGTGTGCAGCTCTTGAGTATGATAAACTATCAACTATTGTTAATGCTATGCGTTGTAGATTAGATTTTTGAATATTGTCTACTTTAATTTTGAAATGCGTGCGATGGTAAAAATTGGGAAAAAAAAAACACTTTGCATATTTTTACTATATCTGTTTTTAAGGGGAGCCGAACAATATTGCGGCCCCCTAAATAAAATGTTGGTGGCCGCGGCCCCCGTGCCCCCCCCCCCCCCACTTCCTACGCCACTGATTTTAAAGCTACTCGATTCAGACTTACCTGTGATTGTGTAGCTCAGATAAGTGGTGATCAGAACGTGAAAAGTCTTGCGATTTATACAAATCAGCATCTATTCAACTTCAGCGAAGAATGTCGTTTACACTTAGTCGCTTAGCAAATGTCATGACAGCAAGCGAGTTCCCTTACGTCTTTTGTTCATATTTATCAGGAAGAATCAAGACAAAGCGTTGCTGCAACAAATGAACAGTTGGCCAATGCATATTCCAAGGAGCTAACTCTGGGAACTGCTGTTTCAATTCATAAATAGTCCAGATACTAAGATGGCCTCCAAAAGTGAAACCACCCGCAAGCACCAAGAAAGCCATTTCGTTTGCCGGTCTTAAATCAGTTACTGGCTTCAGTGTTCAAATGATGTAAAGAACGTATGAGAGATCCATAAAACGGAAAAAAACGAGACTAGATCGATTTGCTTCAATACGGACCTGAGTAACCTAAGGTTTGGTCAACAACATACCAGTCTACGAACTTGCACACAGCCTTATTCAGTGACCGGAATCCATGGATATATACCTATATATATATATATATATATATATATATATATATATATATACATATATAAACATAGATACGCAAAGCAAAAATTTTTCTCCCGAGTCACCACGCGTGTAAAAGGACTCCACGCACGTCGAGATTAATACCCTCGCACCGCGCTTCGCGCGGTGTCCGAGGGGATAATGGCAGAATGCAAGAAATTAGCACAAAATCAGTACAAGAACTGGAGACATGACTAAGTTGCTCGAGTGATTCATTGGAATTCATGCAAAAACTTCTATCTTCCATGCAAAGAAACTTGGTGCGATCATTCCCCGGAATCGGTGTTGGAAAATGATCAAGTTGAAGTGTTGTGGGACTTCAAAATTCAGACAGATCTCCATTTAGATCATAACAGACCTAATATTGTTGTATTGGAAAAGAAAGGAAGTGTGGTAAATTATCGATATGGCATGTCCTTTTGATATGCGAGTGTTAGAAAGGGAACAAGAAAAGATTGATCACTATCAAGACCTGGAAATTGAAGTTCAAAAGATCCGAAACTGCAGAAAGGTACCTATTATGCCAATTAAAATTGGAGCACTTGAGACTGTTAGTAAGAATTTGAAGACATGGCATGGTAGGATAAAACTGTATGGGAACACAGCTTTACTTAGAAAGGTTTGCTTGTTGGGCACGGCAAAGATTCTGGGCAGAGTCCTGGACACCTAAGACTAAGGAATGTAGCTTGATGTTCTGGGAAACAACAATACCACCGATAATAATATTCAATGTAAAACATGAAAATAATGATTATAATATAGGCACTAGAGTAGGACTAGAATTTCTCAAAGCCCGTTTTCTCTTTGGAGATTTTTTTGGGAGAGGAAAAAAAATTGGGGAGAAAACGGACTTTTCCAAGATGCTTAGCGCCATTTTTTTCCGACATGTATTTTGGTCGGAGGCGTATAGGTAGCCAATTTGGTAGCCAATCAAAAATGAAAAGCTTTGTTTATTTCACACACAAAGAGACCGTGACCTTATTAACATTTCGCGCCAATTTTAGCAAAATAAATTCGATTTCCTGAAAGCGGAACAAGTCGATTTCTCGCCGCCTCTTGTGGCTTAGTACCTCAATTTCTTGCTTGGCAAGATAAGAAGTCGACTGGTGGCAAGCCCAGAGTAGGACAAGCTCTGCTTCAGTCTACTACGGGAATGTGAGTGGAGGATTAACTAATATGCACTATAGGTACGTGCCTAGGGCCCAAGAAGGTCGGGGGCCCATGAAGATGTTTGTCTATGTGGCTATGTTTTATTTTTTATTTTAGAATGAGATAACTAAGTACAGACACTTTTTTCTATGAGGAATTCGTACTTAATAGCTTGCAAGTTTTATATGCATTTCGACCGGGGTAAACTACTGAAAGTAAAGACTATAAGAGTATTCAAACAAAGCTCGGAGTGAAGATATTCACAACCTAATTTCCGAGAGAGATACAAAAGAACCACTAATTTTCTGAATAATTAAATATTACCTTTTACGATTTTTCAAACTTTGACCAAAATAGGACGACGTACAAAAGATGGACGGTCAAATAACACGCCTGAATGATTGAATTCTTAATTCTATTCTTTCTGTTATTAATTATTATTAACTTTATTCTTCTATTATTTTACTCTGGCTATCGCCAGATGATTTTACTCGTCAAAGAGAGAGCTCCCTTCCTCAAAAGAGTTAAGTATTCCATTATTCATTATGCTAATATATATATTTATGCAAATGTGTTTAAACAGAGAACCTCACAAAAAATGCACAAACGTGCTAAAAGGAACGAGACTGAAAAAACTGTGTAGGTGAGCTGTGACTGACACTGATCGAATCATCTGGCGACCACATTGACTTTCTTCTTTTTTGCCGCTTGATGATCGGAATTGGCTATTAGGCTTACTGTGAAATCTATCCATAAAGATGTAAAATGCATTATGACCTTATAATGCATTATGCATAAACATTACATTTTCCGCACGATCATTTTCGTTTGCTTATCTTGCTCCATATTGAAATGTATCAAAGACTAGAAGAGCTCAACCTTGGGTCAGTAGTGTTTGTTGCCACCCTCACTCCTATCAATGGAATCAGAGTTGATGTGTTCAATCCTAGTTAATATGATTAGTTCTTTTGTCATAAAGAAAACACACATAGTAAAACTGAAGAATGAACATCATTATGTTGTAATCCGACCTTCCTATGGAAATATTACTAATATTCACTAATGTACGTGTTACTAAGGCTGACTAGTACTATAGAACTGTTTTCCTTGTTAAGACTGTTTTTGACTTCTTCTATGACTATTCTGATTCATTCATGTAATTAATGTTCACATTCAATATAGGTATTAAAATCTTATCGATGACATTTAAAGCTGAAGCCTTAAAAAGAGAGCGGATCTAGCTGGGATCTGTAGGGCCCACGAATGTTTTAATCCCCCACTGGGGAATGTGAATGCTACAGCCCACCAGAGTCGGGATGATACCTTTGGTAAGTGCCAGCAACCCCTTAGCAAGAATAGATAAGACTCTTAAGCCTTGGTTGGCAACCTATCTAGGAGAAGGCAACCCGAGATAAAACCGGAAGTAGGTAGGCAGGACATTGACTTGGAGCTGGTGATCTCCATAAAACGATCAGGCTTTGATGAGACGACTGATGGAGTGCCGCCCCTATCTTGCCAGCTGGGTAGACGGGTAGCCGAAAGCCTTAGTTTGCCTTAACAGGCCGGCAGCTGCAAGTACACTACCTGCAGGTGTTGGCAAACCTGCCCTGTTCACCCAAGGACAAGGAGGAAATCTTCACAGCAAGCTGATGCCCCTGACCTTAATTAGTTTAGGATGAACCAGCCTTAAATGCTGAAGCAGATTTGCACTAGTCCAAGAATAAAGCAATATTCAAACTTAACCCTTGCTGTGACACCCCTAAATTGACCTTAACTGGTTGGAAGTGCAACAGAGTACTGTTGAGGTCAAACTGGATGTACGCATTGGGGAATACTTTCCGAGACGTTAGAGGGCTACACATCCCTTACTCCTTCCTGACTGGATACTTTAGGCAAGTAAGGGCTGACCCTATGGATGTTTCTTAAAAATGCATTTTAATGGTAAAATTTCCTTCCCCCACGACTTCCTTGAAATGTGCAGGGTCTGTTGCGGCCTTAACTGGCGGGCGGATGGGCGCCCGTAGAAGGCTAAGACCCCTTCTAATATCTATAGTTGGGTGGCGTGCGAATTGTAATAATTATAATAAGATATAACATTATTCAGTTTACTAATGTTATTCCTTCGATAGCTCAATGTTTTTTAATGGCAGGTAACTTTATTCTTTTAATGGCTTTTTAAGTTGATGCATGCACAATGGCGTAGGAAGCTAGTTGAACTTACGGGGGCCGGGAACAAAATTTTAGTTGAAGGTGGGGGTTTTTGCGTAAATGTTTTCATCGCCTATGTCGTTGACAATACCGGGACAATACTTGCAGTTTTGCATCTGTGGTAAAGCACATTTTGTGTTTAGAAGAAAGGAATGTTTCAGTAGATTACTAATTCACGAATTAAAAGACCAAGTACAATCATAAAATGCCGTAGCTTTTTTAACCCTTTTAAAGGGCACTAACAGTGACCATACATCATTCCCGAGTTTTAGCGGCATCTTTATGCAACTCTAAATTATAGTAAAATATCAACCATGGTTTAAATGTGTGCAGTATATTAGATTTTTAATCATATAGATATTTCAATTATTTATTATATAGATATTTTAATTTTGAAATGCATGTTCGTGTGATGGAAAAAATTGGAAAACACTCTCCATAGTGTTACCATGTCTGTTTTTAGAGGGGCTGAACTATATTGCTGCCCCCCTAAATAAAATGTTAGGCAATGGCTCCCTGCTTCGTACGCCACTGTACATGCAATTGTGATATTTTATTACACCGGTCAAAACATACATGTGTTTATGTTCGTACGTTCTTTCTTTGCCTAAAAG
Source organism: Heliopora coerulea (assembly GCA_030142905.1). Lineage (NCBI taxonomy): Eukaryota > Metazoa > Cnidaria > Anthozoa > Scleralcyonacea > Helioporidae > Heliopora > Heliopora coerulea. The sequence goes on from JASJOG010000002.1 coordinate 5,348,341, forward strand.
TCATACGCGAGAAGGAAGCTCCACGATACGCCCGCTTAGCCAAAGGAAAGATTTGAGATGGAAAATGCTTTCAACTCAAAAATCTAATCTGAAGAATGAGAGTTAACTGAAATGCGTTGTTAATGTCGTAAGATTACTTTCCATTTCAACCTAGTCATTCGAACTGTCTTGATACAACTGATTGTTTTATAATAATACCCATACTTGTATATAAACCACACGGTTTTCCTTTTTAATGATTCCTTTTCACTTTCCAGGAGGGACCTCCCTCTTTGACGAGTAAAGTCGTTTGGCGTTGCCCGAGTATAATAAAAGAAGTCTTATCCAGACGGGAAAGAGTTAAAATCTTATGACTTTCAAAGTAAGTTATTCTCTTTGCAATGTGCTTTGATTATTTTGTGACTCATTATAGGGCTCGTGCCCACAATTTAATCTGATTCGTTCTGTTTTGCTTACTTTATGTCTTATTTTGTTCTCTTCATAGAGGAAAATAAGCCAGAAAATGTTAGTCGTTTGCTCTAGTGCTTTATTTTTTTATTCATTTAAGAACTGCTTCCTAAAATACTGTTATGAAGCTACTTATCAAATAAACGTCAGTGGAGATGCATGATTACTTACCTGCACAACTTAAACCATTTCCAGTGTAACCTGATTTGCATTCACAAGAAAATGACCCAAGGATATTAGTACATATGGCATTGTTGTCGCAAGGACCCTTTCCTGGCAGTGCACACTCGTCGATATCTGACAATGACAAATTTTAGTGAAAAAATTACCGTGAATCTCTATTGCATATGCAATAAGTAAGCACAGGTATTTAATCCGTGAAGATGGAATGAAAAAATGACATATGTTAGTAAATATTTTTGTAGAAGGGGATTATAACACAATGAAAGGTTAGGATTCACAAAAAATACAACTACTTCAAAAATAGATTTGCATTACGGACATCTGTCTACTGGATTGCAAATTGCAATCTGAAGTTGATATTCATGAAATAATTAATCAGTGGAGATGATCACATGAAACTAATTGGCATATTTTATAAAATTCTTGTTTGGCCATAAAATATTGTATCAAGAAACTTCAAAATATTTGTCCAGTTATACTCCAGGAATTCTTTGAAATTCATATAACATTTTCTTTATGCTTTGTTTTTAACATTATATCAAGGTTTGTATACTTTGTCAAAGACAGGGAAGTGTTTTTTGTTTGATATATATATATTTTTTGAAATTAATACCATTAGGCTCATATACCATCTTCAAACAATAGACGATGCATGCGGCAAATCTGATCGACTGTAATAAGTTGGCACCGGCAAACCCCAACAGTTAAGCTTTGAAGACTTCACCAGTTGACGAAATGAAAGCTCATATGGAAGTGTCGATGACCGATCTCTCACTATAATGTAAAGAGATTATTCTGTATTATATGTTGCTAGTGAGTAGCAACGGACTATCCTGGCTAAAAAAGCAAATTCTATTAAATATCACTTCCATTCTTGTCTCTTCTGGTCCAATAACGTGATTCTCGAGATTCTACAATACGCTTTTACTCTGAAACTGCTCGTCCGTTTAGCGTTCATTTACACAGTAAATTTAGGAGCGCCGTTTTGGCCCCTGAAAACCATTTTGGCTTTCAAGATGTGAAGCCATATTAGCCCCTTAAAAGGCCAAAACAAAACAGTAAGGACATTTTGCAATTTTTAGTGCTATTTTGGCCTTTTGGCCTATATAAGCCACTTTGCTCGTAAAAATGGATTATTTTATTTTTTGGGTGTAAGTACAAATCTTCACACTGGGCCAAAACGGATCAGAATTGCCATTTTGTCACCATACGTACTGTTTTAGCTTTTAATGATATGCCATTTTAGCATTGAAACGGATTATTATTCAGTCCCCTCAAAAGGGGCCATTTTGCATCCTCGCGACCTGCGTGTCTCAAAATCAGTCCCATGTAACTGGGCTTTGGAAAAAATGATTCTTTGTTAATATATGAGCCATTGTAGTGTGGCTTAGGCGAGGCGTATCGTATGTCAGCAAGGCTTCGTCCAGCGCACATGTTTACCAGTAAATACAAAAAACTGATTGGTCAAAATGACCATTTTTATTGCTTGAAACGGATGCATCTTTGTCAAATCAAACATTTGTGAATTCGGTAAATTAGAAATGACCAATTAAAATGGTTGTTTGAAGCAATAAACAATTAGTTAACATTTCTTCACCAATTTAAATTGGTTATTCAGACCAGAATCAAATGGTTTATATTTTAACAAATTTAAAATGGATGAAAGAACTAATCAACAATTGGTTGTTTTTTTGTTACCATTTAGATTACTTGCTAATGACAAATTATAATATAAAAGAAAACATAATCGGAAGATCAGCATCTTGAGAAATCCAAGATATGGATTGAAACAAGACGAGAAATGAGTTTGTGATATTTCGATTTTATTACAAAATCTTCGTCAGACTAACTAATTACAAATACGCACTGTCTTATATAAGGTCTACAGTGACATCATACTGGAGGAATTCACATCTCAGCCCACAGCAACTGACAAGGAATGATTTATGTGGAGGCGTGTACGTGTTGTGACAGGAAGAAAGATGACTTGAGAACATTAAGGAAAAAGCATAAGTTCTTTGCTGGCTTTGAGACCTGTATTCAGCGCAGGCGACTTATGTTTAATATAAAGAACTTCGAAAACCACCCGAATGTCGAGAGCATTCGGCAAGCTTATCAAGGCCTTCAATTTGGTTTTAATGAAATTGGTTCTGGTGAAGTGGAAAACGAACTGAAAATGCTTAAATCAAACAAAGCCACAGGGTGGGTTGGAATCTCTCCGAAAATTCTAAAGTTAACTGCTAGAGGCTTAGCACCGTCCTGAACAAGTCTCTATAACACTATCATCAGAAAGGAAAATTGGCCTAACATGTGGAAAATGGGGGAATGAACCCCTGTTTTCAAGAAAGGAGATAAAACCTACTAGGGAAACTACCGACCTATAACAGTACCGAACTCTGTTGACAAAGTATTCGAATGATTACTTTCCAAGCAAATTACGAAAACCATGAATCCACACCTATATCAGAAAATGTCTGCCTACAGAAAAACACATAACTGTGAAACTGCGTTAATAAGGTTAACAGAGGACTGGAAAATGGCCACTGATAATAAGGAGTACGTGACTATTCCGTCTACTGACATGAGTAAAGCTTTTGACTCGCTGCACCCTGCACAACTAATCCAGAAACTTAAAGCATACGGCTTTTCTAAGACATCATTGAATCTTTTGCGATCTTTTCTTGAGTGCAGAAGAAACAGAGTCAAATTACAAGAAGCGTACAGCGCATGAAAAGAACAAAAAAGAGGGTGTCCACAAGGCTCCTCTTTCGGGTCTCTTCTCTGGAACTTGTTCCAAATTGACCTCTTGCTACATAGGCAGTCTGTCAATTTATTTATGTATGCTGATGATCATCAAATCTACACCAATGATAATTATATACAGAAAGCCGCTCAAACACTCAGAACACAAACAGAGGCAGTGTCACAATGGTATAAAGAGAACCTACTGCAAGCCAACCCTCAGAAATACCAGATTCTTACCATTGACAGGGACGGCGGAGCGGAACTACGAGTGGGGGTGCTTGAAATAAAAATACAGCATTTTTTATGCTTCTCTGGGAAATTTCACAACAAGTGTTTTAAAGCGTAGTTGTTTTAACATTACATTTGGAAAAAAAAGTGGGGGCTACAGCTCCCGCAGCCTCCCTCGGCTCCGCCGTCCCTGATTGATCCACAACCTTTCAAGAGTACCTCTGGGTATGCATCGACGATGGAATTTGATGGTCATGAAGTCAAATCATCCGATTATCTCAAAATTCTCGGCGTAACCATCGATAACAAACTGACATTTAGTGAACACATCAGTGATATTTGCAAGAAAACGAGCTGTAAGGTTGGGGTTTTATTGAGACTACGTAATTTAATTCCATGGTCTGCAAAGTTAAAGCTGTATAAATCTAGCATTTTGCCACACCTTACATATTGTGATACCGTTTGGCACTTTTGCAAATCATCCCATAAGAAGAAAATGGAGAGAATCCAAGAGCGCGCACTCAGGGCAGTCTTTAAATCTAAATCAGAGACCTACAGTGAACTACTAAAAAGAGCAAGTTTACCAAGTCTGTTCCAACAACGGTTAAAAAACATCGCCATCCTTATGTATAAAGTAAAAAACGGACTTTTGCCCACCTATATTACAGAAATATTTAATACTGCCCCGAAACGATATAATCTAAGGAACGCTGATTTTAACATTCCACGTTTTCGTACAGTACATTTTGGAAAACATTTTTTACGATATTTTGGCCTTATCTTTGGAACAAATTAGATTATAGTGATAGGGAGAAACCGAACGTTAAGAGTTTCAAAAACAGTATTAAGAACAAAGACCTAACACTCTTAATAGACACGTGTAACAAATGTGACATATGCTGCTAGACCGCTATAAATTTTAAATTTTAAATTCTATTTTTTTACATTATACACCTTTTATATTTAAGATTTTACATTATACATATATCCCATTTATTTACTTATTTATCCACTTATCAATTTATTTATTAAGGCTTCTTTTTTCTTTAGGTAAAATGTAAATAATTTTAACTTTATTAAGCTAAGATAAACTTTAATGTGTAAATAGTGTCCCCAATTAGTTTTTTTCAAGCTAAATATCAATGACCCCTTAATAAAAGTCTTTCGTCCATTCTTTGATTCATGCCTTTCATTCATTCATTCATTCAACATTGTGACACTGCAATTTGCACATTAGCTAAAGAAATTTCTGTAAAGAAAAATACGTTTCTCTTCACCACCTGTCAAAATATATTGTCAATGCTTTTTATTTTGAACTTCATATTTCTAACTAGTTTTAACCAGTCCCTTGTAAAAGTCTTTGCAAACCCAAAAATATGAAAGTTATCTAGAAAACTATTAAACATACAAAAATCCGAATTTTATGCCCATTCCAAAGTTTAAACTACTTTCACAGAATACAGTACATTCACTGAAGACAGGATCTCGGTGGTACCCGATACCGGATCTTCAGGGTTAAATGAGTATATGAAAATGTTTACAAACCTGAACAAGTCTTTCCATTTCCAGAATATCCTTTTTTACAACTACATTTATACGCCCCAGGACCAATGTCAGTACACGTCGCAAATTCATGGCAGTCGTCTCTTTCTGTTCCGCAGATTTTAGGTTCTAGCAAAAAGAGGAAATATAACGATATGAAATTCCGATGAAGTTTGTGGAAATGTACAAGACAAATGCTAATTCATTCATATTTTTCTGTTATTTTTTCGCTATCGTACTTTAACCAGTCCGCGTAAGTGAACGCAAAAATATATTGTTTCGGGCCACTGATTTTTCTAACTATACCTTATATCTAACAACCTTCCCAATTCACCGCTCAATGCAAAAAATGAAAAATGCATGTTAGGGCAGTGACTCTTAATAAAAAGATAATAACGGAACTGATGATAATCATACTTATCATATTGTATGGCATCGGCAGCAAGCCATCAGAAAAAGAAAATGTTGCAATTTGGTTGGTTCACAAGCAGTCGGATATTTCTCGTATTTCCCGCTCAGTGGAAAAAATTTAAAAATGCCTTGCTTGTGTTAAATAAAGATTAAAATTTTTGAAAATGTATAAAGTAGAAATGTATCGCGAACAATGAGAGAAGGAAGAGTAACCATGCAGAGTGAAGCTGGTGAATAGATTTTATGTGAAATGACAATAGAAATCCCAGGGGGATTTTTTGCTGTTTTGTATCTTTGCACTTGTCGATTATATTTCAGTAAATCCATACAGAAACTACTTACTGACTTCGCTTTTCGGTATGTGCTAGTGAAATATTGAACCTCTGTATTTTCAAAGTTTAAAAATATCGGTCCAATATTTCGCTAGTGTAGACCTCACACTCGGTCAAAAAGCAGTAATTATTAAAGTAACGAAAGTGACAGTACGATTGAGTTTTTAATCGACAACAAGAATGACAAATTTTGAGGGTGAGAAAGTTATAACAGCCATCAGAGAAGTGCACTAAGAAAGTAAGGGTAACATCTTGACGACCGTATGCATTAACGTGGCCATGAGACTAAGTCACCATATACACTTACTCATATCATTTGTTACCATTGACGCAGAAAGTTTCAACTTGGGTTCATAAGGCCTTTTGGGACTTTGTTACATTGTTTGAACAAAGCAAACAAATTAAAAGTTATTTACCATCATTATCTATGATGTTCACAACAGCTGGTTCTCCCAAAGTCATTGGTGCTGATGACGTAAGAGAAATAGTAAATGCTTCTGTTGGCTCGTCTACAAAGTCATCAACCAATTCTATCTCGATTGATTTCGGTCCACGCTCTCCAGGTAGGAATGTGATATTTTTCTTCCTCACTGCAACAAAATCGTCCAGTCCAGCTGTTGACGGGTGAGTAGTGACACTAAAATATTCAAAATACACAAGGTAAAGTCGAAGCTCAATTACTTGGAGACAAAAGCAATATATACCAGCATAAAAAAAATTTAAACAAATCGAGCTCTTTTTCTGACTTACCCAATTGTGACAGGAGTTGTGATTTCACCAGATGTGATTCCAATTCCTACTAGCACTTTTTTATTTTCAACAACATTGTAACTACGTTTTGTGAAGTCGATGATAATTTCTAGGAACATTAAGATAATCAGAAATGGTAATCGTAACCTTTTATTCAAATTAAGACTTACTTACGGATATAAATATAATCACATATAATCAATTTACATACTATTTTATGTTGCCCTGCGTTTTATTTTCTTATTCAAGATTCATGGGACCTTTCATTCCGACGAAGGACCTTCGTTCGAAACGTTTGTATCACCTGCCTTAAGTTTCGGCAGTTGTCTTACCCTTTTGGTATTTGTCTATCAACCTGAGATATGCGTAAATTTTTAATGCGACGCACTAAATATGCCAGCCTCAACAGCTAAAGTCAGTATGATAGGAATTATATTATTGAATGAAAATTTCTTAACAAACTGAGGAAGCACATTGTTATTACCTCCTACGCTTTCTTAATGGTTACTGGGGAAGACAACATTCACCAACCTTTACAAAACTTGCCATCTCCAGAATATCCTTTATTGCAACTACAGCTATACGTTCCGGGACCAGTATCTGTACACGTCGCAAACCTGTGGCAATTGTCATTTGCAGTGCCACAGATTATAGGTTCTGACAAACATAAAGGATAAATATAACTTGACCATCTATATGCGGAGGAAAACAACGCAAAATTTCACGCTAGTTCCACAAGAATTTTGCACAGACATAATTTCATTTCTGGCCGGTACCTATAAAAAACCTATTGTTTTATTTACCGTCGTTGTCTATTATATTCACAGAAGCCGGTGGGCCCAAAGTTACTACTGATGAGGACGAGAAAGAAATAGTAAATACTTCTGTAGGCTCATCTAAAAGATCATCAATCAACTCAATCTCAATAGATTTTGGTCCCTTTTCTCCAGGTTGAAATGGAATACTCTTCCTCACAGCAATAAAATCATCCTTTCCAGCTGTTGACTGTTGAGTGGTCACACTAAAACAACCAAAATTTAATAACTGTAGTTCTTTTTAGGAAAAAAAAGAAGTAAAGCAAAACAAGCAGAAATTGGTTGAGTGTCTCTATTCTGTGACAGAATTATGAATGTCATTTGAGCCGGAAAAATAACTGGTTGACATACGAGGCGTAGCTTAGTGTCTTCAGACGTTTTTCTATTTCAAATGATGTCTTAAATGTTTCTATCACAGAAAAGAAACACAAAGGCTATCTGCTATTTGTTTAATAAAGTATACGTAACCAAGGCTTTCTCGAGTTGTAATGCAAAATGCGAAATTAAAATGGCGTCAGCCGTACCTCTGTACTCTGCGAGTGCAAAAGTACTATGAGTTCTACCAATCAATGCATGCATAGGATAGTGGCTCCTTTTTATAGAACAGACATATATAATTATAAAATATAATTTTATGAAAAAAGACATATCGAAAGATTGTAACATAGACTAATAAATGGACAGACGGATGGAAAACGGATAGACGGATTGATAAATAGACGGAGAGACGGAGAAACAGATGGACGGGCAGACGGGCAGATGGATAGATAGGTTGGTGTAAGCTAATGGACACTTAACATTTCTGAGTTCGTGATTTAAGAAAACTCCTGCCATATTTGTTGATTTCTCCGATGGCGTAAAATATCGGCTATTTTTGGGGTGATTATACAATGTTCTTCAGTTTCATCTGACTAAGTGAATTATTTCTTTTCCGTCTAAGAATTTTGTTTCTCATTCTCAAAAGCTGCTCCGTTTTCCGCTCACCCACCTCGCGAAGCGCGGTGCAAGAGCCGAAGGCTTGAACGGGAAAGGGTACTAATCTCGACGTGTGTGGAGTCCATTTACACGAGTGGTGACCAGGGAGAAAAAATTTTGCAATGTGTAAGTGTGCTTGAATATATCAAGGGTCGATCTAGACCAGTTCAACCAGGTTCTCGAAGTTTCGGTTTCCTCTTCTAGAAGCGTAAATATACTCGATTTTGTTAGCTTTCGGCTTCGCTTTGCAACGTGGGTCAAAACACAAAACAACCACCACCCTAAGCGTAAGAATGCTTTTCGTTTGCTTGTATGCATGTTTGCGTGCAAAATGTAGTCGCTGCGCGTGTTAATCAGTTGTCTTTCCGTAGAAACCAGTCAGTTTCCTGTATAACCTAGTTAAACGTCGGTGGAACCTAGTCAAATTTGCGTGAAACCTGCTCACACCTCCAAACCGCCCTTCGAAACCTGGTCAAAAGTCCTTTCTAATGGCAGAGACGCTTAAGCCACTTATCGGAATCAAGTCAAAATCGCCTACCATTGGCTGTCGTAAATTCCTTTACGAAACCTAGTCATGACCTTGTCAAACAATTATAAAATTCCCCCCGACTTCTAACATCTTGTTATTCAATGAGTGAAATTACGTTTGAAAGTAAAGAAATTTTTTCATAATAATCTGACACTGCCGAAGTCAACTAAAAAATTTTCATTCGAGCGGGATTTGAACTGGCACCATCAGAATACCGGTCCACCGCTCTTCCTGATGAACTATCGAGTCTACAGGAATTGGAACCCATAGGAAGCTGTCAGACCAAGCCAGGCCTGGGTACCTTTTTAAGAGGATTTGTAGCTACAATACGTAGTAATCTACGTCCCTATATAAATACAAAAATTACAAATAGTATACCACAATTTACTCAATGCAAAAACCGTTGAGGTAAATGATTATAATAGTGTCCATTCTCAGTTCTTTGCGGAACTAAGACATGGCTACGTAGTACGACGGGTCAGAAGCGACTTTTGAGTTTGTCAATGTCAGTTGAGTGTGATGAAACTATCAAACTGGAAAGTGGTGATGGATTAGAAGAGCTACTCCAGTAAAATGAAAAATTGAAATATAAATTATCTTGAGTAGTTTTCAAAAGTAGCTTCAAGACTAAATTCTTCCCTAAGGGAGACTTCTTGTGCCAAATATTATCGTCTGGATTATGCTGGTGTTTAATGGCAAAGTAGAAGGAGGATTCTTAATCATTCATCTCTGTAGGATGGTGGCTTTTGAATATTTTGCAGTCTTTAACCGGTTAGCGGTCTTGATCTGTTGTTTGAGAAGTAAATAAAATACACAACGTCCAGAAGACGTGTCCAGGCCGTGAACAGGTTTTGGATCTCCTCTCCGCTTTCCAAACAAGGATTTCATTGCCTCTTCCAGGACGGTTTTCCCTCTGAAAGGTCACCCAGCTTAACACGATGAAATCTTCCTCTGGCTCGTAAACAATAATACAAGGCAAACAGCCGAAAGTCAACACGTTGCAAAGCTACTTGTTTCTAGCCATCAAATTATCCATCGGCGACAAAGTTATCCGCTTCAGTCTTTCTGACTTCTCAGGTTGCTTGTGGATGATTACTTTTCCCATATTTGACCAGCAACTGCTTTCATCAAGATTTTAAAAGCTCTCAGGAAAGTTTAAACTCATTTTCATTCAGTAAATATATTGTTGGACTTTTTGCATTGAGGGGTCGTTGAATGCTTCATTAAAAATATGTAAGAGTTGCGAACTTGTACGCTGCGCCATTTTTCTTTTTTATGAAGGTTAACAGTGAAAAAGGTATGTCCTATACTTCCTATTTCTGGTTTTTCTTTGCACAAAAGTTGTACAACATTTGCTTGTCGTATTTTGTTTTCTGTTTTGTATTTTCCGATTGTTGGACAGCAATAAAAATGTAGAACTCATTCGTTTGTTTTCTTTGTTTATTTCATCGGTTTCCTCATTCGTTTCATCTCAGTTACAAAATTCTTGTACCTTCGGATGAATGCTCTCAGGTAGTATAAATCTTCACCATAGCACCTCTTAGACATTTGTAACTGATTTTGGTATGATGTGGAGTTTTTCAACTTTTCAATGACAAAAAATGTAAAAAATATTTTCAATCATGAGCAGTCCATAACTGCTGGTTTCCGAATGGTAACCTAAGAGAATGTCCCACTTTTAAAACGGAGAGTCTGGCCACCTAATAAAAAAAATCTTACTTCAAGGAAAAATTAATGAGAAGTGTAACTGGAAATAGCGCTAAATACTACAAGCTCGCACTTTATACAGGGTCTTCATCCGAATAACTATTGTTTTCATTGTAAGAATGCATCCCTTAGCATTTGTTAAACCGTCAAAGATTGTTCTCATCGAATATTTTGTTTTAAAACAGATTGAACCTTTATAACGACCAGTTGTAATATCTAATAATATATAATATAATATAGTTTCCAATTTGGGTTGTTAATTGGTGGCCAAATTGAGTGTTTTTTCTTTTTGATTGTATTCACTCTCCCAGCTATAGTAAGGAAGATTTGACTTTTGACAATTTTGAAAAATTATTAATCTTCGTCCAGGGATACATTGGAAGTGTGGCCGAGGGGTCGTTGCGTACGCGTATTTCTGGTATCCATGCATATGGTTATCAAATCTATTGTTATAATAAGTTGTCCCTACTTCATGCATTGCAATGTCGACCCCACTTCTGTATGATCTGTATTCATTGAGTTTGTAGTTTGAATCTATTGAGATTGTTTTCCCTTTTAAACTATGTCGAAGAAATGTTTTCTTTCTGATGGCCCCTGTTAGCCATAGAAGATTATGCTTTAACGTAACACTTTTTTGCCTTATGTGAGGCTTGTGGATCAAGAATATTCATGAAGAAATGTTTGAAATATGACCTCTTAATGTACCTTATTTGCATTTCTTTCAGTTTATCTCGAACTGGGGCTGATCGAAAAAGTCTTTTTTAAAATTGGCATGGCCAACGTCTGTGAAATTTAGAAGTTCAGCTTTTTGTAAAGTGAGTTTTTCTGGAAAAAATAAATAAAACAAAAAAAACATCTTTTTTCCTTAGAACGTTGAAAATACTGTAATCGTTTACACCTGTATGCATTACATCAGAGAATATTATTTTCTCTCCAGTAGAAGTTATATATACATTAAGTATTGTGCATGATGGCTCAGTTATTCCAAATTTTCAATTAGTAGATGGCTTCGTTTATCATCTCCTTTAACATCTTCTAAAAAAACTTATTTGCTCTCATATTGAAAATTGCCAATTAATCTTTTCATTTTAGAAACAAGTGTCAACTGTAGCAGGTGATGGTCTATATACTGTACAGACATAAAAAAGGTCGGACTAGGTTTTATTATTTACAATTCTGCCGTCTCAAGATTTTTGGAATTGAATCTGATTAAAGTAGTTTCTGTCTAGATCAGGACATATTGTATCACAGCCCGGTACAGTGACTAATTCAAAAAAATATTGAAACGAAGCCTAGGCTTATGAAGTTCCTGAATAATAGTTTTATCTAACTAGTAAATATAAATTTTGCCAATGTCTTAAGCCACTCTAAAAATATTTAGTAGTTCTTTTTTGCAGCTTCTTACTCTGGGTAATTTAAACCAACTATGTATTTTCTCATGTTCGACCTCATTAATATTTCAATTTCGTTAAGCCCCCTTAAAGTTGGCTGGAAACAACACTAAGTTTGGGAGATTGGAGAAGCAATAACCACGACCAGCCGGCAGCTTTAAAAAATAAAAGATAAATTATATTCCGAAAAATAATGTCATCTTGTAAACTCAAGATTCGAGTTAAATAAGAGACGAAAGTGAAATGGTGATATTTCGATTTTATTACAAAATCATCTTCATCTTGGTCTGAATATGATTTTGTAATAAAATCGAAATATCACCATTTTGCTTTCGTCTCTTATATAACTCAAATCTTGGGATTATAAGATGACATTATTTTTCAGAATATGTTTTAGAGAAGCAATGAATGTTGCTTAAAACGGTACGATGAAATTAAGAACTATTCCAGCTTGCATCGCAGGAACGGTAATTGAAAATACTTTTGAAAATTTTCATCACCAAGTAAGAATTTCTTTTCACGTAATTGAGTGTTAATGCCAAACATTTCTTGGATATATCCGTCTGCATGTCTACCAATATTACTACTAATATAAATGTAGAGCTCATGGTCAAGCTCTTACCAACGCTTTTCATAGCTCGGTTGCCAAAGGTGCTCCATTAGATTCACCGGGTCGCGGGATCGATTCTCAGAACCGAGCCACTAGAGTTGCATTATTCACCCCAATCCCGGCTTGGTCTTACCTTTCTTAAAAGTATAGAATTCTTACAATTGAAAACAACATTCATTAATTATAAATTCCGTTTCATGTGATAGCCGGTAAATACCAGATATTTCTCGAAAATTCAGTTTTGTGAGGTTAGCAACATATCCAGTCAACGATCTTGTGAAAATTACATCGAAAACATCTCTATTCACTTGATAAAAATTAAAGAATTAGCTAAAACGGAAGGATTCCTCAATATTTTTGTACTACACTGTACACATTGAACCACTTTTTTTCTTTGAAAATGTTGAAAATTTCCTATTATCAAACTGGTATTTTTGATTGCAAACTTTATTCAACAGAAGAAGATATGTTAATGACTTGACCATCATCTAGTTTAATAAAAATGGATTATTGTAGTTTGTTTTCAATTACTGCTATTGTCATGGAAACTAAGAAAATCCACAATATTACTAGTCAGCTTGAAATGCAATCGTGGCTTCTCTACTCTACTACATTCGGAGCTTGGGCTACTAACTGTGCCAGAATTATCTACAAAGGATGAAGAAAGTTCGAAAAAGTTGCAAATTTGTGTTCAACCTTCTTAAACGCTCCGAACATTTCCCACAGTACTTCTCCAACATTTGTTGAATGAGAGCTTGGAATCGTTCAATGTCTGTTTTCTACTAGGCACATTATCACGCGAAGCAAAGTTTTCTTTTGCCTCACCGGCGCTCGACAGTAGCTTATGAGAAACGTATTCTTTTTACACTCATAAATGTTAATTTGCGCGATAAAATCTACCTGGTGGAAAACAGCTTAAATTGCTCCTTTGGCAAGCATCCAGGTATTTTACGAGTGAGGAAATTGAGAGTTTCGAGACGCGAATGGTTATACCTATTATAATAGGCATGCGTGCTGCAGTCACATTCGCCCCCAACGTATTTAAACGTAAAAAGTATTGTCAAATCCTGGCTACGTCTCTGAAATGAGCTTCAAAGCCGTAAACTTCAAAGAGTAACAATTAAATCGATTTCTTTCTGCTGTGTGCAAAATTTATGATTGTCGTTGGGAAAATTACCGTTTCATTCTATATCTTCCTGTTCTTTGAATTGCCTCAAATTCAATTATCCTCGAAATTTCTCTTCATAATTTTTGTGAGTGACTATGAGTGAAATAGCAGTTAATTAATTTGCTATATGCTAATAACTTATTTTGTTATTTGCTATTGCTATATGCTAATAACTTATTTTGTTCAATCTCGATTGAACAAAATCAAGAGGAATTCCAAGCCTAACTCCAGAGAACGAAGTGGTTCATCAATCATTCGGCAGTAGTTTTTTTTATCTTTTTCTTCCCTTTTTTTCTCTTTTTAACCATAATTGAACCGTTTGAGCGTCCTTCACTAAACATCATGGAGAACTAATTAAAAAGTGTGAGAAAATGTTAGGCCGATGTTGAAGCAAATATTGGAGCAGTTCAAACGGCCTTTTATGTTACTTGTTAAAACAATAAAACGTCATTATAATCACTATCATCAATAATGATTTTTCATTTTAAAAATTAATGATAATAGTAACAATGATAATGATAAGGGTAGCGATTCGGATAAAGATGAACATGAGGATGAGAATTGGGATAATGATGATAATAAGAATAATGGTAAAGATGATCCCAGCAGGTTTGCGCTGAGCGAGTGAGCTTCTAACTCCACTGGGCCAAGGAAAAGTCAGTAGAAGACGCAGTGGCGAATCTTGAATGTGAAAAATTGGGATGATTGCTTTCAACTGTTACAGCCTTGTTAATTCGTCAGTTTCCATTTCATATGGCAATTGTATGCGCACGAACTTTATTCTGATTTTATAAATCATATTACTCCTAGCTGTGAGGGATCTATTGCTAGTAATATTGAAAATGTTAAAATGCTAATATAAGTTATACAAATTTGTAACAATGTAAAGTCAAAATAATCTGTGATACCTTTACGCTAATGTTTCACTTCTAAATGAACAATCGAGACAATGATTTCTCTGTATCTAAATTCTAACTATTACATTAAATAATCCAATCCTGAAAGAATTCAAGCGTAAATAGAAATACTTCATTAATTCTTTTGTTTAACTTACCTAATTGTCACTGGTGTAAATATTTCACCAGACGTTACCCCAATTTCAATGACTGCCGTTTCATTTTCCATAATATCATAAACACGTTTCGTGAAATCGATGACCGGACCTAAGCACAATAAAATAATTTCAACTGCAACTCAAATATCACCCTTTTATTAGCATTAGTATGTATCACTGCATCACAACTTGTTGTGTGGTTTAAAAAATCAACAGGCGGTTTTTTGAAACATACCTAAGCGTTTCGTTATAACATGTTTGGCTGTGTTGTATAAAACATACGATCACGTGTCAGTAAATTGGAAAAGAAAGATACGCCAATTTTATCACAGCATGCGTAATATTGCTTAAGTGCAACAGTATCGAGGGAAAACTAAAGATGACAATTTCTCATATTAATTATCACTAGTGAATGGGTACCTCATGATTACGGTAAAAGTTTATAGTTTTATATAACTTATATCGATCCACGTGTAAGAATAGTTCATCTCATTACTTAGTTTTCGTTCAACTTGTCATCACGAATTTCCTTGCTATTCACTTGTCGAAAAGATCCTGTCGAGAAAGGATTAAGCAAAGAAGATCGAACTGAAAAACTTAAAAGGATACTTACCCCTTTCAGAAACATACCTTAAAATCGCTCTTTAGGTCTCATGAAGTAACGCCTTCGCAAGGTCATTACTTCATCATTTAATCATTTAATGACGCAATCTAAAACTTTTAAGTGTCCCTTGCTGCGCAATGTGAATGCTATTTACATCAAAGTTGCAAACAGAACAGCATTAAATGGTTTTCGTATTGTATAAGGAAGAAAGATAGTATATTATTTAAAACGTTTGCGTGAAATGTAACCATTAGAAAAGAATAATGCAAAAATATGTCATCTTGCAGGATACGAACCGATAGGAACAACCGAATGGCGCATTTAGCAACAAACAATTTCGTCCAACATTCAGATTGACAAAGGCATCCCATGTGCATTTGCTTGCATTGATGCCCCAATGGCTATACCAGATAAGTAACAGAACTCATACCATACGCCTCATTCATTTGCAACGTGGCCAGAAATTGTGGACAAGAAGCGGTTTGATCTGCAGGCGCTATTTTTAAACGCATTGTTGACAATCATATGCTAACAGAGACTTTTAATAGACAAGTTTTATTGCTAATAAAAATTTAATGACCCAGTTGATGGAACATCAGAAATAAAATTACAAAGTAAACCAAATTAAAGAAATTTTTTAGCAAAAGTCTTTTTGTTAGTAAATTTTAACACAAAACTGCGCTTGGCGATGTTGTGCTTGTTCATGGCAAGCTCGATTCTAATCTTGTCAACTGATGGATCAATTTACGTATATTCTGAGGCACAAAACTCGTTCATTTTAAGACATTTGGGAATCTTAGACGAAAAATGAAGATGAGAGCCCAGCTCAAAATTCGGAGATGTAGTGTCATCATTCAGGAATAGACAGAAACACACGAATAAAGTTTAATAGAAGTTCATTGACGTTTCGTTGTCGACGCGCAACATTTTCAAAGTAATTACAGATAGAAATATTAAGATATTTATAATTACAAAAGGTATCACATTAGGATTATAGCAAATGAGAATGAGGGAGGTGAAAGATGAGACGAGACAAGTAGAGGAAGGAGGGAATTAAAATAAGGCAAGCGGAAAGGAAGTGATGTTTTCATTAAGAGAAGGTTTATGCTTATTGATGAGGAGACTTTCTCTGATAAGTAATTCAAGGGGTGAATTGCAAGAGGAAAGAATAGAGAAGTCATGAAAGGAGATGGAGTGGTTAGTTTGGGTTGAATGTGTAAGAATGCTAGAACGTGAAGGATGTGAAACTTTCTTGCCAGTCAAAGGCGAAATTCCCATGTGTTCTGAAATACGCGTGTGTAGGTGACGGCGTGTTTGCCCAATATACAACGCTGCGCAGCATTGACACTTAAATTGATAAACTACATGCGATTTCAGAAACTTGGGAATAGGGTCTTTGAACTGGAAGAAGGTAGAAAGACGTTTACCAGGTTTTAATATGACACGAAGGTCTATTTGAGGGAAGCTGGAAGAAACAAGTTTGATGAGCTTGGTTCGGATTTGTAAAGAATGAGCACCAGTAAAAGGGAGGCAGAAATAGACAACACGTTTAGGGACAGTGATATTGTTAATGGGAGGAGAAAAGATCTTGTCGAGAAAAATACTTAGGCAGCGGTCAAAAAGAGGGACGGGGTAACCATTGTTAACAAAAAATTCTTTAAGTTTAAGGACCTCAGAATGAAATATATGATAGGATGAGCATATTCTAAAATATCGGTTGAGCAATGAGTAAATAAGACCACGTTTGAACGATAATGGAACAAAACTATCAAAGTTGGTAAAAAGTCCTGTAAAAGTGGGTTTTCGATAAACAGAAGTAGAGAAGCCATTAATCGAAATGATGGCTTCTCTACTTCTGCCTCCCTTTTACCGGTGCTCATTCTTTACAAATCCGAACCTAGCTCATCAAACATGTTTCTTCCAGCTTCCCTCAAATAGACCTTCGTGTCATATTAAAACCTGGTAAACGTCTTTCTACCTTCTTCCAGTTCAAAGACCCTATTCCCAAGTTTCTGAAATCGCATGTAGTTTATCAATTTAAGTGTCAATGCTGCGCAGCGTTGTATATTGGGCAAACACGCCGTCACCTACACACGCGTATTTCAGAACACATGGGAATTTCGCCTTTGACTGGCAAGAAAGTTTCACATCCTTCACGTTCTAGCATTCTTACACATTCAACCCAAACTAACCACTCCATCTCCTTTCATGACTTCTCTATTCTTTGCTCTTGCAATTCACCCCTTGAATTACTTATCAGAGAAAGTCTCCTCATCAATAAGCATAAACCTTCTCTTAATGAAAACATCACTTCCTTTCCGCTTGCCTTATTTTAATTCCCTCCTTCCTCTACTTGTCTCGTCTCATCTTTCACCTCCCTCATTCTCATTTGCTATAATCCTAATGTGATACCTTTTGTAATTATAAATATCTTAATATTTCTATCTGTAATTACTTTGAAAATGTTGCGCGTCGACAACGAAACGTCAATGAACTTCTATTAAACTTTATTCGTGTGTTTCTGTCTATTCCTGAATGATGACATTACATCTCCGAATTTTGAGCTGGGCTCTCATCTTCATTTTACGTCTAAGATTTCCGCCCGGTAAATCTTTAATGAACATTTGGGAACCTATTTGAAGACATGGAAATGCCGTTTAAACACGTACAAAACAAAGTATCGTCCTTTCTGAGTGCATTCAGACGTGCACCCGCTAGGCATACCTAACAGGCATAACCAAACTCGCGGCTCAATGAGGCATACATCACCAAATCTTGGGGATTTACGATTTAAGACTTGTGTACATGAAATAAGAGGTATGATTGTAAGAGTCTCACGAACCTATTTACATTTAACGAATTGTTACAGAATTTGCAATAATGAATGCTTGTGTTATTTTCTAATGCTGGAGACGTGCACCTGTAGGGATTTTACACGATATATAATAAAGATGTGCCTTGAGGAATTTGCTTTATCAAATCTACATAAAAGCGTCATCTTAAAATTGTCTGTTAAGGAACTAATCTACATGCTTGTAGGTAATACTGACCATGATTTCTAACCATGAGTGTGTACTGTTGAATGTATTACCCTGGTGAAAAGTATTCAATTTTTTTACATATCTTTAAATCACGATGAACCGTTTTTAGACAAATATAACTTCCTTTGGAGGCAGGTGTCCGACTGAATGGTAACTCACTTTGCAAAGTGGGGTAAAGTTAACTGAAGACAACCTTTTTGCATTTAAACCTTTCGGATCCCCTTCTTGGGAAAACTATGATATGTAGACTGAATTTTAAAGAACTTAAAGACATCTGATGGTATAGACACAAAATCAGAAGAAAAAAGAACAATGGCACATCTCCCCTTACCTACACAACTGAAACCATTTCCAGTGTACCCTTGATTACAAACACAGAAAAATGATCCAGGGGTGTTGGTGCATATGGCATTCACATCACAGGGTCCACCTTCAGGAGGTATACATTCGTCAATATCTAAAATACGTCAAATTTCAAATGAAACTTTTACCAAATATATCTATCTTCGAGCTAAAACTTTGTCCGATGATCACAAGTTGGTAAAACTCAGAGTAACATCCTATTAATTACACCTTTTGCTGTTCATTACCAGAAAATATACTATCATTAATGCCAACCTCAAACTCATTAGCACAAAAATACATTCACTTTATTCAATCGACATTCCTTAGCGTAACTACGAAACAAATTGCACCAAAGGGTATTCCATAGCGCCAACAGATGACCATTAAACTGCTCCATTCTAGTAAAAATTAGGGGAATAAAATTTCAATAACGCAAGAGAAATATCTTTGGCAATTAAAATTTTATTAATCTTAATGTATAGTGCAATAATGTTAATGGGAGTCTGTTGCCGCTAAAGAATGCCCTTCGATGCAAATGGTTGAGCATCTACTCTAGTGAATGTCGATTGGATAAAATGAATGTATTTTTGCGTTAATGAGTTTGAGGTTGGCGTTAATGATAGTACATTTTCTGGTAATGAACAGCAAAAGGTGTATTTTGCCAACGTTTCGGTGACTGTTTTGCCCCTTCTCGCTCAGCTGACCAGGTTGCATGTGTTTGGCTGATCCCTTTTAAGACTATCTTAACTCAAAACATTGAAATATGTTTTGTAGTGGGATAGAGAATAGTTCTATTCTATCATTCTTGAACGTCATAATTGATCGCACACATTGCTTTCAACCTCAGTTTATCAGAAACCCACGTTTACTGGTTTGTCTATAAACTTTTATGGTTTTATCCTCTTATCTTTAAAAAGTAATTTGCGTCGGTACCTTCACTTAATTGATATAAAAGTTTCTCATTATACCACATTTTTCCTGACAAGTTTAATTTCAAGCTGTTAATCAACTTTAGTTCACAACACTTTGCTAATACAAATCAACTTTTACATCTTAGACAAAACATATTTTGCAATTAAAGCTTACAACATACGACAGTACAGGACTGCATGAAAGCATTGATCGAGAAGCTTTATTTAGTCGGAAAACAGGATTTTTTTTTCTTTTTCAAGGACGTGAAAGGTGATGTGTGTTAGCAAAGTGCTGTGAACTAAAATACATGTTAAGATGCTATTTTGTCCCTCCAATAGACTGGACAACTGTTTTGAGTTGCATAGTTCAACGTTGAGCTAAGACAGTTGTGAAAGGGCTCAGCAGAACAGAACGTGGTGAAACCAAAATGGTGATACCCAAACAGTCATCGAAATATTGGCAAAATAAAAAAGGTTCGAAATGTCTAACCAAATTCAGTTTATGTACGAATTATGATAGTTTTATTCTATTACCTTTTATACATCTCGGCATTCCATACAACCTTAAATCGACCCTGATTGTTCTGTTGTCGATACAGAATGCCTTTTGATGTAAATGGTTGCGTATATACGCTAATGAATTTCACTTTCAATGCAAAAATGTTAATCGAAAGTGACAGAAGCGTTAATGAATGTTGATTGAATAAAATGAATGTATTTTTCACGGACCGGGGGATAATATTTTGAGTGGGGGGAGCTGACAGGGGGCGATAGCATAGCTCTCCTGAAAAAAAATTAAATTCAATATTTCTGAGGCGGTCGTTAACAGTGCTTATTTCAATGATTACTCAGAAATCACAAAACACTGGTTATATTAACTAACAGGAACAACTCAAATACTATCAGCTGGTCACTCAAATATCGAATATGTTTATCGGATATTTAAAATCATAAACTAAAATGCGAATGTGGTTCTCGTGATTGTTGGTTGAACAACTCAACGGTTAAGTGAAAGGATCAAGCAACATGTGCCAAGTGTTATACCAAACAAGACCGTACCATTAAGAAATCAACCGAAAAGGCAATATACCTCTGCTCAAACGATTAATTGTTACTCGGAAATCGGTCGACACTTCTTGTCAAAAAGATGTTGTGCCAATAATTATTCAGACTCCAAATTTAGCATCCTGACAAAGTGCCGCTCAACATTCTTTCTAAAGATTATAGAATCTCTGTATACTGGCGTTATTTTGACCTTTAACCCCTCCTACAGGGGATGACATCATTGCCTTTACATCAGGTATAAATATTAGCCGATGACTCATTTCTCCACAGTTAGCAGACGTTTGCAGCTGAAGAGTGGTCTGCTGAAATGCATAGTGCTTCTTTTTAGCATTTGCTTTTTCTCTGTGTGTTGGTTCTTCTACTTCTTTTCAAAACTGTCTTGTATTACATTCACCATGGTTAAGACGTTTATCAAAGCAATTCTGAAATATTTAATTTCTTTCCAAAAAAGGGGGGCTAAAGCCTCCCCAGCCCCGCCTAGCCCCCTCGCTTGCGCGGTTCCTGTTTTTGCATAAAACAGTTTGAGATTGACGTTAATGATAGTATATTTTCTGGTAATGAACTGAGAAAGGAGTAAAAGAGGTTCGAACTGCCTAACTGGATTCCGTTTATGTAATAATTATGATAGTTTTATTCCATTATCTTTGATTCATTTCAGGATTCCATATAATCTTAAATCGGAGCTGCAACAGACCGAATATCCTGCGTAATTGAATTTTTGTTCTCCCTAATGTATAGCACAATGGTATTAATCGTCGTCTGTTGGCGTTATAGAATGCCCCTTGATACAAATGGTTGCGTATCTACGCTAAGAAATATCACTTTTATTGCAAGAATGTTTATTGAAAGGGACAAAAGTGTTAATGAATGTCGATTCAATAAAATGAATGTTTGCGTTCAAGAGTTCGAGGTTAGCGTTAATGACAATGTATTTTCTGGTAATTACCAGAAAAAGGTGTACAAAAGTAGGGTGCTTTGCAGACCATTTTGAACGACTTGTAAGAAGTCAAAACAATGAGGCAACTGCATCAACGTGAGAGGAAAGATAATGACGTTTCGAACTAAGGTCCCCCGAAGGAGAGAAATTTTAAAATATGATAAAAACTCATTGATAAGTTTTTTGACGCAAAATAAATCAACAGGACTAAAATGTTAATGACAAACTAAATAACGATATATAAATAACGGTCATCATCACTATTTAACGTCAATCAAGTCACCGAAAAGAAGAATGACAGACAGAGGATCCTAGGAAATTCTAACTTGAAAAGGTTAAGAATTTTTATTTAAAATGATTTTAGTATGTGCGGTCTACTCTTAGGGTACCAATTGCTCTATATATATATATACCCATTTCAACCCACAAACACATTCACATATATACCTACGCATAGCCCATCAATATAAAATCTTTTATGAAGACTTGTACCTCAAATTTTCAGGACAGTTACCCCTCATTATGAGACCATGATAAAAGTCGGTCGGGCAAAAGTAACAAGGGATAAATTAGGACAAGTAATAAGTAAAATTCTTATCTGTTTAATGAGGAATTTTAATTAATCATTTTATTATTTGCTAGCACCTTCTTATTTTCAACAACATAGTTGGCACGTTTTGTGAAGTCGATTATAATTTCTAGGAACATTAAGACAGCTAGTATGGGCAATTGCTCAAGGCACCCTTTGTTTGTATATAATTCATAAAAGAAATTAAATATATTCACACAAAATGAAACTACATATTATATTATATTGCCCTGTTTTATATTTTCTGTTTCAAGATTCATTAGACTTTTCACTCCAACGAAGGGCCACCGCTCGAAGCATCAGTATTTTCTCTTTAACATCTCAGCAGTTATCTTTCCATTTTTGCTTTTTACCTATCAAACTGACTTATGAGTAAATCTTTCATACCACATGAATAAATATACCAGTTTCAATATCTAACGTCAATATCATTTGAATTTTATCCTCCAATAAAAATTTCTATAGAAACTTTGATTTCTAAAAATACTTTCCTTGAAGGAAAACGCATTGGTATCACCTTATACGTCTTCTTATAAAGATTACTGGGAAAGGCAACATTCACCAACCT
The DNA here is from genome assembly GCA_030142905.1 of Heliopora coerulea. Classification (NCBI taxonomy): domain Eukaryota; kingdom Metazoa; phylum Cnidaria; class Anthozoa; order Scleralcyonacea; family Helioporidae; genus Heliopora; species Heliopora coerulea. The sequence continues at coordinate 5,371,288 of JASJOG010000002.1, forward strand.
GTACAAGTCTTTCCATCTCCTGAATATCCTTCATTGCAAGTACATTTGTACGTTCCAGGACCAGTATCTATGCACGTTGAAAAACTGTGGCAATCGTCATTTGCAGTACCACAGATAATAGGTTCTAACAAACGCAAAGAATAAATGTCACTTGACCAGTATGTCCAGAGAAAACTATGCAAAATTTAACTTTACCGGGTGCGGCATATGTTCTGCAACAAGGTATCAGTTAAGCTTTTCCCTAAGTTTTCAATCAACTCAAAAAGGTATATATTTTTAGAACGTGAACATGGCCATAGAACGAAAAATTACTATTATTGTTCAAAAACGTTATCCTTGTTCTTTATGCAGGCTATTAAACACTTTGGGAACCCGTCAACAGCTGCACTCAAGGTTTCCTGCGGTATTTTTGTCCACTCACCCTGAAGGGAGGATTTTCGTGCTTCCAGACTTGTGTGCGTTTTTGCACAGGCATTCGCTTCTAATACTCCCCATATGAAATAGTCGAGGGGATTAAGATCTGGAGAATAAAGGGGCCATTGTTGTGGAGATATGATGTCAGGAAAATTCTCTTGGCAGCACTCAACTGAAGCCTTGGCTCTGTGTGCAGAAGCAGAATCTTGCTGAAAGGTCCAGAGCTTGTCTCCAAATTGTTTGACTCAATGGTTTCACTACATCTTTCAAAATTGTCTCCCTCTACAGTATATACTTTTTTGTGTTGATTGAACACTTAGGGAAAAGCTGAACTGATACCTTGTTGCAGAACATAAGCCGCACCCTGTAGTTCCCCAAAATCTTTACACAGGATTAATTAAACTTCTGGGTAGTGCCTTCAAGAAAGCCTATCACGATATTTACCGTCGTTATCTATAATATTCACAGACGCTGCCGGGCCCAAAGTTACTACTGATGAGGACGTGAGAGAAATAGTAAATTCTTCTGTTGGCTCATCTAAAAGATCTTCAATTAACTCAATCTCGATTGATTTCGGTCCAGTTTCTCCAGGTTGAAATATAATGCTTTTGCTCACTGCAATAAAATCATTCTTTCCAGCAGTTGACGGTTGAGTGGTCACACTAAAAGAGCCAAAATATACAAGCTGTAGAATTTTAGGAGGAAAAAAAGAGTATTACGCCTTGCAGATTTATTTCTAATATCTATAACGTTACGTTAGTGTCTCCACGCTATGAGAGAAACTCGAATCCTGTTATTTAACCTCAAAAATACCCGGTGGAAACATTCAGCGAAGCATAGTGCCATCAGGCATTTTTCCGATTGAAATGCCATAAATGTTTCTTTCACAGTACAATGACGCGAAGACCATCTTGTATATTTTTTATAAATTTACCTAGGTTTTCTCGAACTATCTTGACTTCGTCCATATATCGGTGCTCTAATAAAGAATCTAAATCTACATCTACCGTACTCCTTACGTTGAGAGAAAATAATCCACGTCACCACGTCCAATCATTGCAAGCATTGGATAGATTGAATTGGATCGATTGCTCATGATTTAAAGCAATCTCCATCGTATTAATTGATTGGCCTGGTGCTGTGAAATTTCAGTTATTGATGATGGTGATAACATATTATTTTTAAGTTTACTTTGACGAGTTAAAATCATACTTTCTTTTCATTATGATATTTTACTAATAGAAATTAGAGTTAATAGACAATACTTTATACACTAGTTTAGAGACACTCTTGTATTTCATGGCACCACAAACTGACCTTCTATCTATAGCTTTGAACTGGCGATTGTTTAAACAATGCTGAGATCTAACACAGACTGCCATTAATAACTACCTAAAACCCCTAGGCTTCTGTACTGTCTCTCGTTCATTATCCTTGCCACATTGTTTATTAACCTTTCATGCAGAACAATAAACTCTAGTTAGAACTACTCAACCTTAAGCCAACTAAATATATTTACTCCATAGTTTTTACCAAAGATTTCAAGCAGTAAGGGTTGCTTGAAACACCCAGCCATCTCCCAAATAGCCGAGGTTCTTCTACTCTGTCTAGTACACGGTTGTAAGAATGTAGATACTTCTATAGATATGGACCGAGAACATGGCCAGCACAAAATGATAAACTTGGCTACTGAGCAAGTAATCAATGTAACCCAGATATGGACGGTTACTTCCAAGTGCCAACAGGTTACTAATTTGTACTTATGTCGAGTAGATTATGTATGCAGGAATAACTAATACTTTTAATTTTGTCTTTTGTTTATATCTATTGTCACTTGCTGAATAAAATCATCAACAAAGTGCTGGTGGCAATTGGTCCAGTATGAGGTCACACTTATTCCATAGACTTCGAATTATCAACAGAACATAACTAAATCGCTTTAGAGCCCACTATTATTATTGCAAATTGCTCAAAGACATAAATTCTCTATCCAGCATATACGAGTGTTTGCCCTGTGCAGATCAGGACCCAGCTCCAATAGGAGTATTCATCCTGAAAAATTTCTCAGGGTCCAGCTCTAAAATTACACGGGAGTATTTTCTCTGACATATCGTCAGAAGCCAGCTCGCAATTTACAAATAAACTTCCGACTGGAGCAGTTGTCCCACACTTCCATAACCCTACAACATGGTTGATGAGTTTCATTCATTGATTCAAAAGTTTAATCATAATTGGTTGAGGACCTTAAAAAGGAATTTTACACAGCAAAATATCATTTTCTTAATAAGAAAATACATCTCGAGACAAGAAAAATATTTTTGATAAGAATAAAGTATCTGAAATCAAGCAATATTTCTATATACCATTTTCCATAGCTGCTTCACCGATTTTCTTATGTCCATTTAATTTATTGTTATGGTAAACTGTTCTTGCTTAACCCATTGTAATGTTGACAAAACTTCTGTATGATTTGTATTCAATGAAATTAAAATATAAATAAAACAGACAAATATAAGTATATGTTCTCATATGAGGGTGGTTGAAAAGGTCATTATTTAAAACGATTATTGCCTACTTTCGTGAAACGTCAAAATTCAATTTTTTGGTCATATGAGTTTTGGAAAAAGTACTTGTTTTATTCACAGCAAAGAAAATACGGTGATCACTTACACCTGTATGCATTAGATCAGAGAATATTTTCCCTGGTATAGAAGGTATACATATAGTAAATAGCGTGGACGATGATTTAATTCTTCCAATTTATCTATTAGTTGTTCAAGTTAGTTGATACAATTCGTTGATAAAAACCAACGATTTAGTACTCAGTGGAACAGATTTTATATAACAGAATTATGATAAGTTTCAGCTGATATTGATGGTAGTCTATATACTGCTTAGACCTTTAAAATAACTGGACAAGGTTTTATTATGTTGCAAACGACTGTTTCAAAATTTTCAGGAGTTACATCTGATCGATTCAGGTCTTAAACCACTTTTATATCAATAAAGAACCCAGCACCCTCTCTGTCTCTATCTGGACAGACTGTATCATAACGTGGTACAGTGGCTAATTCATCATGAATGTAAGGATAAAAATAGTCTCATCTAGTGCCAGAATATTAATATTCTTATTTACCAGTAAGTACAAATCGCCTCTATGTGTTTAGATACACAAGCAATAATTAGTAATGGCATTTTAAAGCTTCCTACTTTTGGTAGCTTAGACCAACATTTCAGTTTCTCAAACTCAGTCCAGTCAATATGTCAACTTTGTTAAGTCCCATTTAAGATACATCTCCAAATTTCGTTGAATAGGAAAGCAATAACGAGAGTTTAGTTTTTTCCATAGCAGAAATTGGTTAGTGAAAACAACCTTGAGAATTAAAACTGTTATCAAACATAAATTCCAGTTCACTTGATCGAGTGTTAAGGTCAAATATTTGAAGAATAAATACCGACATTCTCATCTTCATAAACGCATGCAAACTGGTGACCAAGGCCTTGGCAACGGTCTTCATAGCTCAATTGTCAGAGTGCTGCACTAGATTCTCAGGGTCATGGATTGGATTAGTTACCGGAGGCATTAAAATTTCATTTTTCGTAACTGGTTCCCCTTGTTGTCCTACAAATCTTAAAAATATAAGATTCTTACACTCGAAAACTTTCATCATCAAATATCAATTCCATTGATGTGATCGTCCGTAAATACCAAATATTCGTCACGATTTCAGTTTTGTGAGGTAAGTAGGGAATCTAATAATTCAAATTTATAGAAATTTTGTCGAAAACATCGGATTACGTTTGATGAAAATTTAGAAACTTTACAACAACTGAAAAAAATACCGTAGAATGTTTTGTATACTGAGCCAGTATTTTCTTTAAAAATTGAAAATTTACTGTTAAAATATTGCCAAACTGGTATTAAAACATAAGATTTTTTGAGATGACAGATGAACTATCGTCAGGCTTTTTACTCAGAAAAACCATTTCTGAGTTCCAAACGGGGATCGAACCCGCAACCTTTTAATGATCAATGGGACTCTAACCATTGAGCTACCAAGACTGAGATGGTTACCTAAGGTATAAGTTCAAAGGTTGAGGGTTCAATCCTTGTCTGGGGCTCAGAAATCGTTTTTCTGAGAAAAGAGCTTGACCATCGTTCATATATCATCTCAAGAAAACTCCAAGCTCTCACGCTTCTAAAATATAAATTTTATAAGAATTTTTATAGTAAACCTAATACCGCTCAAGAAGCTATCTCGATGACTTGATTTTCCACTAACTTAACAAAACCGAACTGTCGAAGTTGCCTTCAGTTATTGTTGCAGACATGGAAACAAGAAACATCTTTAATACAAACGGTCAGCATAAATGCACTCTTAGATTACCTTCTCTACCCAATTTGGAGTTTGTGGCTATAGCGGTTCTAAAGTTAAGTCCAAAGCATGAATGAATTAAAGTCTGAAAAGCTTACAAATTCTATTTCAGCTGATTTAAGCAGTTTTAGAATTTCCTATAATGTTTCTCCGAAATTTGCTGAACGAGATCTCCATATCGTTTAAACCCTTCTTCAAAATAAATTAAGGTATTTTAAATGTTAAGAAATTGGGAGTTTCGAGTAGCGAGTTTAGCGAGATGCTAGTCGCAAGCCTAGAGCCATGAAAGGTAAAAGACGTCTTATCAGAATTTAAATCAATTTTGCATTATCATTCCCCGTTCAATGCAAACTGTATTTCTGAACTGTCTGTCAGCTTTTTTCTGACGAATGTACTATTAATCTCTGCTTCTTATTTCATTCTCATACATATGTTACAGGCGCTTATGACTATTTTTTTATTTAAACATATATATTATAAACATTGATCCCACAGCTCTGAGGCTCATCTTACGCTCAATTTATTAATACATGAAGCATACGAAAATTTTAAACAAAATAACAAAAGAAATCATGAAAGATGTTTAATGTGCAGACTCTAACAGATTTCTCGGAAAACGCTCAGCTTACTAAGTATATTGTTGAACATACTTATATATTTTTCTATGGTTTTATGGTTAAAATCAGGTGAACCAAACAAAACGAAATCCGATTCTTGAAAATTCGAAAGCTCTCACCATAAATAAGGACACCTGAGAGTGAGAACAACCTCTGAGCAGAAGCGAATAAGAAAAAAATTCTTATTCATTATCAATATCGTCTTTGAAGCTAGAAATAATTTTAAAGGATTGACATTTCTTGAAGAGAGGAAATTCATACAGGCTAAATAAATAAGTTTAAGGGGTCTTACACAAAAGAATGGATTTTTCTATCTTCAAATATTTACGCTAAGGGCGTTTTTAGGCATCTTATTAAAATCAACCTTTAACTATGAAAATCATCTTTATAATTGGTCAGTTGCTATCGTAGTCAAAATAATGGAGTGCAAACAGTGAAATAGCGTACTCACTTTCAAACATAATCAAGTACAACCAAATGGTTGTATAAGCATATTATAGGTTTGAGTGCATTAGAAGAAAGCAACTCTAGGTACTAAATCTAAAAAACTGCAAATTTTCCGAGCTCTTTCAGGTTGTTTTTCAGATTCTTATCAAAAACACTCAAAACCTCGTACAAATTAACTATACAATGTACAATTTTAGAAAGAGTTTGAACAATGAATTAAATTTTATAAGTTCAGTTCCTTGACTGTTATTTTCCATATCTGTTAAAAATTTGGTAAGAATCGTTAAAAATGTAAATGCAATTTTACGTTTAAAAACGATGTTTCTTAACAACTTAAAACCCTGTATAAAACCAAATTCAAAGCTTAATATTGAATGTGCAGAGTACAGTTTTTAGCTTTCCATAACCTTCAAGAAGAATCTACACACGCTTTTCTTGACCTCAATATTTTCATAAGGTTCTATCTTCATGGTCAAGGTCAAGGTCAACGTAATGAACCTTCAGGTTTTTCCTTTTAAGTATGCCTCAAAGTCATTCAAGGTCATGCCAAAGTCGTAACTATTGCATTCTAAAGAAAGTTTTGGTACAAAAAGGTCATAAACATAATTTTCGAAAAAATCGATATTTTGAGTGGAAGACCACCTTAAAAGCAGGTTAAAGGTCTTAAGTTTCAAATAAAAATAACCTTTAAATCAACTTCTCGCTGCTGTGGGCGAGACTTCTGACAATAGTCGGTAAAATTGCAGTTTCCTACTATATTTTCCTGTCCTTCGAATTGTCTCAAAGTCTGTATGCCTCCAAATTTCCCTTTATAGTTTTTGTGCTTAACTACCAGTGAGATACCATTTAATTAATTTGGGAATACTAATCACTATTAATTCGGTTAAAACACATCCTTTGACCTTGGTCGAATACGACCACACAGTAGTTCCAAGTTATGACTCCAGGAAGCGAAGTGGTTCATCAATTCTACCGCTTTTATTTATTTATTCATTCATTTATTTATTCGTTTGTTCGTTTATTTATTTGTTTGTTTATTTATTTATTTATTAATTTATTTACATATGTATTGTCATTATTGAACCGTTTTAGCAGTCTTTACAAAACATGGAACATTATCTATAACGTTCAAGAAAGCGTTGAATCAAGTTGAAGCAAATGTTGAGGTCGTTCAATGGGCCCCTTACGCTACACGCTAAAATAGTAAAACGTCAGTATATAATCATTATTGTCAATAATATCATTTAATCATAAAAGGTAATGACAATAATAAGAATAAAAATGAGGATAAGGGATAAGAACAAGGATGCACATGAACATAAGCGTGAGAATTTGGATCCCAAGCTCAAGCTGGAAGCTTTCGAGCTGAGGAAGCGCGATTCAAATTATAATGGGACTAGGGAAAATTATTGTAATGGGCAAGGATGCATCTTGAGCGTTGAAAATTGAGATGTAGAGTTAGTTCTTATAGTCTTCCTAATTTATCATTTTCCATTTCAACTTCAAGGCTAGCCTTATTGTTTACCTACTCCGGCACGAATGCGCAAGAACTTCTTTCTAATCATATAAATCATACTCACAGCTATGTGAAGATTTTCCTGCATGTACGTATTGCTAGCAATATTAAATGGCATGCTCAAACATAAAGTCAATATAATCGGTGTCACCTTAATGCAAGTAAAAATGCTTTACTCCATAACAATTACTGTAGAAAACCCTATCCTAAGAGAAGTAAGGCACAAATAGAAATATTTCATTAATGTCTTGGTTTAACTTACCCAATTGTTACAGGAATAATTATTTCTCCAGAGGTCACGACAATTTCAATGATCGCCGTTTCATTTTCAATAACATCATAAACGCGTTTCGTAAAATCGATTTCAGGACCTGTGCACGATAAAATATTGACAATTGGTAAGTCAAATATTACTCTACTATTATAACATCAGGATGAATGTCTGACTACAACGCAACTTGTGTTACTGTCGTTTAAAAATCGACATGTGGTTTGGTTGCAAAACATTTCCTTGTGCTGTACGTACACATATTAATATGTTTCAGCAAATTGGACGAAAAAAGGTCCGTTAATTTCATCACGTCTTTTGTAATATTGCTTAAATTTAACAGTGGCGAGGAAACATTGACGACGATTTATTAAATATCACATGTGGATAGGTGTCTCAAGATTACGGTAAAGTTTGGTAAGTAAAATTAACTGGCATTAACCGGAATAAAACAGCAAAGCTTTTCGTCAGTCAGGATTGGAAGTGTTAATGATCCCTCTTCTCTTACCCACAGAATTGAAATCATTTCCAATAGTGACACAACGGTCTATGGTCATGGTTAGAGCAACTCCTAAGGCACCTCGACCGCTAAGGATCCCCCAATGAATCTGTAAAGACAATTGGGACTGAAGTCTTGAAATATACGTCTATACTAAGGGAGGTGACTGGAGTCCCCGAAAAAATATTTCCTAAGGGCTTCCAGTAGCTCCGTTACGCCACTGATTTCCAAAAGTAACTTTGGTTAAATTTACCATCAAATCACTCTGAGGTATTATGCTTACCACAAGGAACATCATCAGAAAATATACATTCATCGATATCTTTAGCAGGGCCCCCCTGGATACCAGCTTTGTCACTGAATGGGCTACCCAGCCTAAATAAAGTTATCAAATATCTGAGAAACGACAAATTGGAATTTACCTTTTTCTGTAATACGACAACTTCAGCACTATGTTTAATGCAATATTCACCTAATCTAATGTAGTACTTTATTTGAAACCTTTCGTTAAGACATACAACTGAGCAGAAAAGTAAACCAGTTTCAATTAATGTTACTGCTTCATTTCTAACCTGCACAATTGAAACCGTCTCCTGTGTAACCCAGTGGCGGATTTAGGGTACGTCAAATAGGTCAGCCGACTAAGGTGACTATCTCACTATCCTAAGATATCAGATTGACTTTGCGTCGCATATTTGCCGCTGTGATGTTGTCAGATAGTTTTGTTTACATCGCCGAATCTTAATTCCCGGCGTCGTATTTAGATCTAGTGCATTTGTCGTCTCTGGTAACATTGGCGAGCGTCAGAATCACGCTCTAGCTGGTTTCACGGTCAAGTTCGACCAGTTTGCCGAATCTTTCGATTGTATTCGTCTTTGCAATTGGCTGGTTTGTTGAAACTCCATTTATCGTGAGCCGTGATTGGTTTGACCAATTTCGCTGCCTCTTTTGCCGAATCTTCGTTTTGTTTCACTTGCTCTGATTGGCTCAACATTTCAAGATCCTTCTTGAAAGCATCAGCTATTGGCTTAGCGGTTTAAACTTTGAAGTTTTTTTCCGAATTTGTGATGTCATCATGCCGAATTTGCTGTGGTACGTCACCTTGCCGTAACTATCACCTTTCATCGGTCGTCTTCTGATTGGTCATATTATCGTAAACAGTGTTCTGTTGATTTAACTTTAACTAGCGTGTGGAGATCGTTTTCAGTGACGGTCTTACGGTCTTTCAACATGTTGTCTACGAGCTTTTTGAAACGCTTTCTAACTGCGCTTAACAGCAATGATGGTAAGACCTTGCTTTTCATCTGAAACACTGTTGTCGACATTAAACGTTCGTAGTCGTTCTGCTGACGGTTGTAAACGTCTGGATGACAATAGTAATTTTGGCGCCGAGTACTATGCTCTGGGCAAGAAGACACGCATTGCTCTCAGGTAAAGTGGTCTATATGATCAGATTTTATTAAAATTTATAAACAGGAAAATCAGACTTATCATTGATTGAAGATATTATTATAACGGTTAATATTAAAGAGTAATTTAGATTATGTTCGCCCCATACCGTCTGAAATGGAGCCGTAACAAAATCGAATGTGATAGGCCTTTTGTTCTCGCAATACCGGCGTAAAATGCCGTGGAATTGCAATCGTAACTGTAATGATTTGAATCCTTAATCGTAACGGGAACGACAGCTTGTCCGGCAATGTGTAAAGACCTTGTTATTCAGGCCAAGGTTGTATACTGCGCCTGACACATGTATTGAAGACTCTGGCGCACTATAGTCTATCTGTCAGGAAAGTGTTGTGATGTCACAAAACTGTTAACAAAAACCCAAATCAAAAATTTGCTTCAGTTCCTCTGCTCTTTCTCTTTAATCTATCGCATGTGCAGAAGGTTCTAATTTACGTTTAAATCTACGTGTACTCGCTTTGGATTGGCCCGAACCGATTTAAAATCAACTCAGTAATTCAAATTCAAATTATGATTTATTGTAAAATGCATGTAATTACCATATGAGAAACATAGTGCGTGTTTTGTAGTAACCCCACCCCACCCCACCCCCAACCCCTCCAACCCACTTCAAAGAAAATTCAAAAGTTTGACTAAGGTGATAAAAACCCTAAATCCGCCACTGTAACCCTTGTTACAATCACATTCAAAAGATCCAGGAGTATTATTACATTTGGCATTCTCATCACAGGGACCGTCATCAGAGAGAATACATTCGTTTATATCTAAATGACGAAAAACTTAATCTGAAATGTCCCTGTAATACCCTGTTCATTGTGTTTTAATCAGTGGCGTAGCCGATGACGCAAGCAAAACTAGGACTTCCTCCCTTTTAGGCCTGAGTTTGGTTCTTGAATGGCAACTGTGAATCCGGTTATTTTATATCAGGGAAACACACACCCCCTCTCAAAAAACCCCCCCAAAAAACGTAAAGCAATTCCGACTAAACACTTTAAACCTTCCCAGATGTAACCTTTTGTTGTTATAGGTTTATTTTCGTGTAATGATGATACAAAAAAGAGGTTCATATTAGTATGTGAGAAATCAAAGTAAATTGAAGCCAGATGGGATTACTGACAGGTTGTCATTCACTTACAAACCTAAAAACTTACAATCTCCACCGCGACCTCATACCTTTACATTGTCGTAGCAAGTCAACCCAAGATGGAGTCATATGTTGAGTCAAGTCACGAAAGGGTCAAGTCGCGAGTCAAGTCGAGTCATTTAAGTTTCTGATCGAGTCGAGTCGAGTCTAGTTGAGTGAATGGCTCGATTCGACTAAAATTTTATCATCTCATGCAAATTGAGTCGAGTAGAGTCGAATAAGTACATAACAAAATTGCCACGGCTTCAACAAACGAAATATGTTAGCAGTTTGAATTTTGTTTATTAAAATAGACACCAACAATAATAATCAACATATTGGTATGGAAAACGTTAAGTACAAAAAGCAGACTGGAGTTGTATTTATTTACGGTAGAGATTCACCGAGTCGAGTTTGAGTCATGTCATTTGGGTTACCGGATCGAATCGAGTGATATCATTTTCCACGAACGACCCGAGTCGTTACAAAACCGTACTTTTAAAGGGGCGCTACTAGGAATTTCGAAGGGCAGGGGTGGAATGGTAGTATCTAGGCACATTCGGGACGATTTTGATCATTTCGAGTGAAGTAGATCTACGTCACTTTGGAAATGAGGGTAAAAAGATTTCACTAAAAGAGAATATGTAAGATTTGCCAAGAAAAAGGGATGGTGGTGCGACACTTGAACCCTCTCTAGTTGTACCCCTGCTTTGGTACAAGTGCAAACAGATGATCCTATGTATATATAGCATTCTATGAACAGTGGTAGTTCTCAGAAAGCACACATTCAGCAATAACTAAAAAATCGACGTACCTAGTAAAGTAAAACTTTTCTGTTGTACAGTGATAATTTTGCAATAAATGCAACGCAAAAATGAGGATCCCGTTTAAATTCTGCCCAAAAATAACATTTCTCAGCCAATTTTATGCCTAAATGATCAGTCACAGCTGCACTGCTGTGTAACTAAATAACTGACTCGGAAGAGCAGAATAACATTCAGCGACAACCCTGAGTGAGAAGTAAATGTTTCACGTTGACTTCATTTTTACAGTTTTTCTCTATCTTAGCTATTACTTTAGTCGCTCAAAGACTTTATCGTAGCATGAAGTATAATGCTGTGTAATACCTAGGCATGTTTGCCATTCCCAGTTTTGTATTTGTGATTGCCACTCCTAGTGACCCAAATATCATTTTCCCCAGTAGAAAAATAGTCAGATCCCAGTTCCCATTTTACTTTCATCCAATGAGTTATGAAATTCTTCGGAAAGATACACGTGACAATGAAAACCAGAACACAATTGTTATAGATGACGCTTCTCCACTTACCATCACATATGAATCCATCTCCAGTGTAACCATTTTTACATTCGCATTCAAATGACCCTGGTGTATTGATACACAAAGCATTCTCGTCACAAGGATTATATCCAGGAATAGCACACTCGTCTATATCTAAACAAGAAAATTTTCTATAAGAAATGAGGATTATGTCATAATCAGGGTTTCTACTGTAGGAACATGCAATAGGTTACTTTGCAAGTCTGGTGCCCTTTCATAATGGCAAATGGGACGGAATAAAACGAAATGGGACCAAATGAAACGCATGCAAGACAATGAAAGGAAATGAAATTGTTTATGAAAGCAAAAGCAGTTTGTGAAAGGTTTCCTGATTTGAACATACTCTTTAGGCCGCTTTCTACTTTGAGTCTGGCGTACCGAAACGTTGACGAACATATACACGAGTATGGACACTACTTTAATGATACGGTGAAGTTTACAACTGCTTATGGTCATCTACGTACTCCACTTCATTCCCAATAAATTCATTAGCTTAGAGATACGTTTCACAACGTTTCTGTGCGGTATGCCTAAAGTAGAAAACAAGGTTTAAATAGATGAAGCATGCTGTTTAGGTCTTCAGGGATTACCTGTATCATCACCTGCTGCGCAAAATATATTGTGATTTACTGAAAAATCAGTCAACATCAGTCAACATTACCTAAAGAAATTTCTGGAGAATTTACATATGCGCGTGTATCGCATAGCAACATAAAATTGTAATAGTTAGTTCAGAGGGTACGTGAATTGAATGGCCAGTAATTATTGCGAATAAATTCTTCACATTCCTTCAGTAGGATGCATAGTATTTTTGCTTGCCAGTTACTTTTAGTTTTAGTGTGCCATTACAATAGATTTGTAATGTTTTTGTGTCTCTTTATACTAAATTTTTTAAGAATTTGCTCTTTTTAATAGTAATATTTTCAAATTGTAATATTCATGATGACTTTGGAATAAACCCTTTTAATTTTGCCTGGACAATAACTTGGGATAGCCTAATCCATCACATTAAGCAGGCGATCGATCAGTCGTTTGTCCGGAAAGAACTTTTTAGAAGTTTATCAAAGCCAACATGTATCCTGGATGACTAATTTTCAGGATGCTTAATGATACAAAACAGTACTTTGTATGGACAACTAGAAGTGTTGTTCTAAGCTAAAATTCATCCAGCTTATAGTTTTGTCAGTTCAAATCTTCTTCGTGTATACAAACAGCTATTCATACAAGTTTGATGACCTGAAATGAAGGGAGATACGCCTTTGTACGGCAACAGAAAGTTATAGAAGCTTTAATGACGATTCTTCTTGATTCCGTAGTTCGGAAATTAGTGATGAAAACTGATCGCGTATTCTCGTAGGAAACAGATACAACAAAAAATGATCTAATGCAATATACTGTTAATTCAGGTTCAAGCACCTTAAGCATATTCTTGTTATTCATTTAGCAGACAACGATTTATTCAAAGAATATTATGAAAAGAGTGTGTAGATGAATGACTAAAATGTGTTTAGACAGTAGATATGGTGATTTACCCCACTTCTTTAGGGAAAGCAAAAGTCAGCCCAATAAGTCGTCAAACTTATATTTAAGAAAAATGCGATTTTCAGCAGCTTCCATTCAAGAACATACTTTGCATACGAACTTTGTTATAACTGGGACAAATATTTGTTGAAGCCAATGTTGTTAAGACTCAAACTTTTTCCTTTTATTCTTGGTTCTCTCTTTGTATTTTTACCATGAATTCTAATTGTTCTTATGCATTTAGGTGTTCGATTTACCGGGCATTTTGCATGAAAAAACTAAGATTAACTATCTAAGAAAATTTTTAAAATATTGTTGATTTTCCGGTCCATTTGTCTGCAAAATTTTACTTTAGAAACAACCATGTGACAGGTCGAATGAAACATATGGGATGTTCTGCATTTTTCGTTTATTAACAGGGTATTCATTGCGCAATTATCTAAAGCTCTTTGCTAAAATTGAAATAAAACGGGTTATTTAAATAAGTGTTCTTGTTGCACCTCGTTCTATGCTCAATTTCAAGAGGGTCTAAAAACTACTCCTAATCCTGATGCTAATTCAAAGCAGATATTAAAATTTCAGAGTCACCGATTAAACTTTTTCTGCCACATTGGTGGTGCGCGCAATTGCTTTACAGAGACTGAACTCCTCTAATACTCAGTGGCGTTGCCAAGGGGGTTCCCAATTATCCCTTGGGTACCCAATATGTTCCTCCCCTTTTCGAATGGCTTATCAACGTCTTAAATCTCAATTGACTTTTCAAAATTTACATATTATTACTCAGTTTTTGCTTCTGATTTTTGAATCCCTTAGGTAATTTCTGTGTCACATGAACAATAAAAATATCATGTACCTCTTAAATCATTTCACATTTCACTCCGACGATGGGCCTTCGCCTCAGACGTCATTATCTAGTCTCCGTTCAATACGGCCTAAGCAGCACTTTGCTGTTATTTTCACAAAAAAATTTCGCAACAAGCCCCTTTTTACAAAAGACTAGAAGTGCAGCAAGAGAGATGGGCAGGCAAAGGAGCTAAGTGCCTCAAATAAAAGAAATAGGAAGCTAGGTCAAAAACATTTATGGCAGTCATTTAATGAGCGTGATTCAACGACTGCTTGTCAACTCTTGATTAGTATCAACTTTTGCACTCCTTCTTTGACATGTTAGTACCCAGTATAGCATTGAGGAGGAAGCTCAAAGGACAGCAGCCTTCCCTTTGGACACTTGTAAACGGTGTGAAACAGATTTATATCGTGTCGAGATGAAACATTACCCATAAGTTTATTATAAGTGCTTCATGCTATCCGTGAAAAAACGAAATTTCGTTTATAAGTTCTAAAATTGACAGTTTTAATATTAATTGATTTGTAATAATCAATTATCATAAACGATATGACCATTCATATTTTGTGAGATTTATTTTGGAAGCCCGGTTTCACTGAAGTCTAGCTGGTATAAAGTACTCAAATTCTCAAATGAAAATTTCTCTTGTGTTTATATTCAAGAAATGTTATCATTTTGCATCTAGATAATATGAAAAAGTGAACTTATACCAACTTTAAAATAACAAAACTTTTTGGGAATCATCAATTTAAATCCCCAAAGTAGTTAGAATTCAGCCTCCTTAACAAAGATCTAGAAGAAGTAAGTCAGCAGTATGTACCCGATAGTAACTCCTAAAAAGTCATAAGTTGTGGCGACCAGAACGCAAATTAATTCCGAGTTGTCGAGGAGGGTCTTAAACTCTTACTGCAACTCAGAAAGGCAAAGGTTACGTTGCTTACCTGCACACTTGAAACCATCTCCTGTGTACCCCTCATTACATGAGCAAATAAATGATTCTGGTGCATTGGTGCAAGTGGCATTCTTGTCACAAGGACCATCTTCGGAAGTGGTACACTCGTCGATATCTAACAACGAAAGCACAATGGCCTTCATAACAAAATGGCTGGAACGTGAATTATATTCATTCCCAAAGAAGGCGGAAAAAAAAAAAAAACAACAAAAATCTTGCACAATTGAGTTTAGTCTACTAAAACTTTAAAATCAGCATTACGTCTCTTCGTCCACATTACCCTAATCCTACCTTTTTCCGGTAATATGTACAAAGATAAATATTTCTAATGCCAAATCTATACATCATGCAAATCGTTTATCGAAAACACTTCGCAATTTACTTAAAATTCAATAACATGGGATGCTGGTGGCACAATAATAGTGCACATGTCTCTCACCACCGTGACTAGGGTTCGATTCCCGGCTCCGTGCAGGTATCTGATTAAAGTTATCTTTGTCACATGTGAGAAGAGTGTTGTCCAGTTTGACTCTACCAAGCATCACAGGTTTTCTCCGGGTACTCCGGTTTCCTCCTTTAGTAACACAGGACCCATGAGGGGTGGCCCTTACTGGAACTCTAGGGGGAACTCTAGGGGGAACATCTCAGATAGCTGATAGGGTTATCCAGTATAAATAAAGGCAATTTTCCCACATGTGGACTCCAAGATTATAGGCAATTTGATTTTGGTTATATATTAGCAGAATGGTCCAATTTCCCTTCATGTGGGAACTTTACCTCGGTCTTCAATGAAGAAATTGCGTAAAATTGCATACTAATTAGATAGGCCTAAAAGATCTCAAAATTAATCCGCTGTCTAAGGGTTAAACCTTTTCTTGATTGATCACGTAGTGGAAAATGTTTCATTAGAATATGGTAAGGAAGGTTCGTACCACATGATCAGTTCGGTCAAATGGTCTTATGTCAATAATCAGTTGGAGTCCTATTCTTCCCACGGATGTTGATGAATAGCCAATAAGACATGAACCTATTGACTTACCTGCCACCTTACACGAAACATTGGCAATCTGGTCTACCTCTTTTTGCAACTGTTCAAATGACTTGGCTTCAATCAACTTATCTTCACTGCCAACAATTTCTAACAGCTCATCTCTGTCAACACTGCGACCTATTCCGATAGCAAAGATTGGAATGTTCCTTTGTTTTATTGCCTCCGCAGCATCTCGAACGGGAATTAGATCAGATACATTATCAACAGTTTGTTTTCCATCGGTCAAGAGTATTGCAATCTTTGTCACATTTTCACGCATGCCTCCTTCCTTTGAAAAGAGTGAAGTATTTGCAGTTTGAAGTCCCAAATCAATCCGTGTCAAATCTTTTCGATGTGGCAAATCTTGTATGGAACGAAACAACTTTCTTAAGTGTGGATGTCTCCCAAATTTCAAGGCTACTTCTGCTACCTTACTGTAAAGTACAATTCCTACGTGAGTGCGGCCAGGTTTGAATCCCATATATACAGAAATTCCCTTCAAGAAATTTTTTATGTTGTTGTAACCTTCATCATTTATACTTCCTGAGGAATCCACTATAAAGCCAATATCAACTGGAACTTTGCAAAGTCTCAGACGGTCTATTTAGAGAGAAAAAGAACCGTCGCAATGGGAATTAATAACGAAGACTTGTTAAAAAAAATCCGAGAATAACAATCAGCTTAACGAAAACAATACAAATACGAGACGCCGTGGGAGGAAAAACTTTAAACATGAAGAAGCCAAGCATATCCGCATGTTTTATTATCTACATACTTCTATTTTTACAAAATTTATTCAAATGTAAAAAGTTAAAGAAATAAAAACGGAAAAAATTTTGCCTAGTTTCAGGTCGCAATTTATTGCATGCAAAAAACCGTGATTATGTGTGTGCGTAAATAAAAAAGCAAGGGATTCCAAAATTATTTGGAATGCGTTAAAAAACAAGTGGACTAGTTCAGTTGATTGGTTATTGGCTTTTAAATGTTTAAGGTATCAAGGTATCACAGTATGTATGTCGGGACGTCGTTAGCAGTCTGACAGGTCAGACGATTCTCGAACCAATATTCGTAAAGTAATCTTCCCGATGCCCTCTTGAAATGTGATAAATCTGAGGTTTTCATCGATGGAGCTAAGGAGAGAGTAAATTCATTCGCAAAAGTTTAACAATTTTTCTGGTCTGTGCTTCCCGATTTCTTCACCCCCGCATCCATCAAGTCTATTTGTATCTTGGTATTCTCCTAACATGGCGGCATGTAATTTTTACTTGAGTAAGCGTAACAAATGCAAATTCTTGTACATAGACTGATCAAACTAATAAGCCGTTGAAGGTTAGCGTACCCTGAACAGTGTTTCATACGGTATTAGCCTTGCCTCGAGGTCTCATGCCCAGACGTACAAAAGTTGCTCAACTAATAAAGAATTTCTAACAAAATTTTAGTGCATTGCTGTAGTTTCCAATGGTAAGAACATAAATACAGTAAGCTGTTGAAATACCTTCCAGTGATTGCTCAAAATGCGATTTTGAAAAACTGAAACTAAACAATTTCTGCGAGAGCATGCCCCCTATACCTCTCCTAAATGGTTGGCGGTTTGACTCGGTAAATATCGCACCAATGCTAGTTTTTTAACAACGCTACTTGTATGCGTGCTTAACTGCATTTATGCATGCATGCATGTCCCTCAGCTTATTTAACATCCTAGATTCAAAAGAAGGAAGCATGACAATGAGCAATTTCCGTATCGAAAAATACATTTCACGTACACTCTATTTGAAATCGGGGATATTTTCATTGCAAGTAAATATTTTCGGCTAAAGATGATTTCGTTTTTTCATAATTTCTTTCATATTTTCTGAGTTCTATATAACTTACCACATATCATTCCAATGAGATTTAAATTCATGCGACTGTAATGGGTAAGTTTATATCATTTTCTTGTTCAATTTTAGTAAATTTTCCAAGTTAAATTTTAGTAAATATACTGGTAAAGCCCCAGGAACTTTTTCCTGCAAGGTAGCCATCGCAGTGACATGCACCATTATTTTGGAAACTTAGGCATAAAAAGAATTGAATGATATAAATTTTCTGTTGCCTAAGTCTGAAGGATTCCCATAAACTAATTTTTGGGTGTCGATGAATGTCTATTTTCGTACAGACGTGGTTTTGGGCCAGGCCTTAGGTACCCTAAAAAGGTACTAATGTGCTGCACAGACCCTGCCAGACTACCCAACCAGTTCCGATACCTTCGGGCTGCTTACCTGTATTTTCCTGGCAGATATCTGCCGAGATATTGGGAGCCATCGTGATAAGATCCTTATAAGTATCAATCTGATAGATTTGGCTTTCTTTTTCTACCATTGCTCGCAATTCATCAGGAGATTTAAATTTATTGCCACCAACACTAATGGCGTAAACACTCACTCGATTGTCACGCAGCTCTTTTGCTGCCGCAGCAAGCGTATTCTGGGCACCCTCATTATGGAGTCCATCACTGACTACGATAGCAACATGAGGTATAAAATTACGCACTCCCATCTCCTCAGAAAAGACCTTTTCTTTTACAGCACTAAATGCTCTATCCAAACTCCGTGACCCACCAAGACTCTGCATGCCATCTACAGTTTTGTGGAAATATTTTCTGCCCCGACTCGAAGATTTAAAATCAATTTGAATCTTGACGTTTTCTCCAGCAAGGACCACAGCAACATGACTTGCGTGCGGAGAAACGTGGAATATATCACCGATCTTCTTAATGAATTCTTTAATATCAGGATAATCGCTGGCTGCTAAATTGTCAGAGGTGTCCACAATCAATGCAATTTCCATTGGTGTATTGCATTTTAATTCTATAAAAGATCCATTACGGTATTTACTAAAAATGTATCAAAAATAATTTCTGTAAATGTGAATTTTAAGTGTGTATTTGTTTTGGATATTTAAAATAGTTTAATTTAGATATGATACAAAATCGAAGTCTTAATTATGGATAAGAACTTATGGTATTATAAAATAAAGTTTTTGGATGGATCATTACCTGCTTTTACCAATCCAAATAACAGAATAATCCAACCTAGGATTTTCATCTCTACCTCAGTCAAAAGCAATATCTTCTAGAAGTAAGAAATATACAAAGAATGACTATGTGTTAAGCATAATGGCTCCAGGTTATTTTCCCCTTCATCTACAAAAATATATTCACTTTTGGAACTGGCACTATGATTTTAAAAAAATTCTCCTTGAAAATTCCAAATATATATTCAAGTTTTCCAGAAATGAAGGACTGGTTGAGTATGGAAGGTCTAGCTTTTGAAAATAAGTAATATTTTAGGTTAGATTTTCCAATGTAAAACGTCCTTTCCGTTAACTATTACGTTTTGGACTTCTAGGTTGACTTTAGTAAATAATCTGGTACTACACGGTAGAGTACAGTGGCTAAAATTATTAGGTCAGCTCTCGTGCTACATGGAAGATAAGCCGGATACACTTCTAAGGGGCATTCTGGGGACAAGCCCCTGGGGATATTTTGAATTTTGGAAGTCCCGGAAACGCATTTTAATTTGACGATTTTTGCTGTGAATTTTGCTAAAATTTAATCTTCTTAAAGGGTGTTTTTCAGATTGCTTTGTGGCAGGACTTAAGAACTATTTTTATTTTGTTTGGTCGGCCAAAAAAATCCCTTAAGAGAGATGCAAGAGCTTGTTCAGAGGACTAATTTGATCGCAATATTTGGAGCTTCCAGCCATCAATATGCTCATCATGATGATTTTGTCGTCTTGAATATTCTCATTTCTCAGCTTTTGTCATGCTCTATCCTCTCTGAAATTCTATAACGTTGGAGTGCGATCACCAATTTTTTTAAACTTTAGTCAATTATAGTCTGGAACGCTCCTATTTTACCTTCGGTGGATAACCTATGTATTGCGTGTAGGCAGACATTTCCGTCATTGATTCAATGTACCCTCAGCAAAGAAATAACGTGAATAGACTATCTATTAAGGAGAATCCATGGTATAGCGAAAGCACTGTCTCTTAGTATAGTGTAAATATCACCGTCCATCAACGACTTATTTCTGATGAGTTGAATACGCATAGTTTAAGACAAGGCGCCTTCCCAGCCACCTTTAAAATGTGTCATAGAACACTTAAAAGATAAGTTCATTACACTATTTGTGCGCGCTGATTCTTGACCAATCAACTTTCAAGCGGTTGCCATTAGAAGCACAGCTTGCCTAGATTGTGTACTCGGCAAATTTGACGCTTCCAAAGCTACATTAGCGCATGTACATTTATAGGTTTTGGGCTCTCAAAGCAAGCGACGATTGTCTTTATTAATGATCAAGAATTAAAGAGAATTCTTGAGTAGATCGCCATATTACAACAACCAATGGTAACAGAATAATAAAGATCAGCAGTTCTTAATGCTCCTGAACCTCTCACGGAGGAAATAATCGAGATCTTCAAGCAAACGTAAATAGGTCAAAAAAGAAGTATGGAATTTAATCGACTTCAATATTTTTTCATAAATTGACCTAAAAATATCTTTTTTGGCAAATATCATAATGCGGTTACATGACCGCACACCACTGATACCACATGCATAATTAAAAAGGTTAGGTTTAAACTGAAGCCAACTTGAATGCATTGACAAGAAGGGACCCTATTTTCATTTCAAAATCAAAGAAAGGAAACGAATATAGTTGACCTGCTGATGATTTTAAAAGCATGAAATTAGGTGACTCTTTTATATAAGCGGTAAAAGGACACTTAATGTGGAAATAATTAAATCTTAATTAGTTGCTAGCTCGTTAACTTTTCGTAATGATAAGTTTTGTCAAAATGCCAGAATTGATTACTGAGCTTTCTGGTGTCATAAATCATTATCATTATCATTATCATTATCACCATCACAGTCACTATCACTATCATTATCATCACCATCACCATCATTACGATCCATACCCGTAGATAAATTTCAACCAGAATTGAATTCTCACCCTTTATCCATAGCCTTATCCTTACCGTTACGCTTAACCTTACCCTTACCCATTAACCATCACCCATTATTACACAATATCGTTATCACCACCACCATTGCTACCATTGTTTTTGCCGTTATCATCACCATTTCAGCCACTGTTATCGTCGCCATTATCGTTGCCATTATCCTTATCATTATAATTATTAAAAACAAGTCTTACAGAATTGTTTTCCTAAATAAAATGTTCCCTTACAGTTTGATACCATTTGATCTAAAATTACTGTCCCAAATTTATGGCTGCTCCTAAGATTTATCAACATTATTATTGTCGAAGTAGATGAACGATCTTCAAGCTCGATACTCAGAAAATGATATCTGAGCCCCAGACGGGGATCGTCTGGGGCTCAACCTTGACGATCCCCCAGACGGGGATCGTCAAGGTTGCGGGTTCGATCCCCGTCTGGGGCTCAGATATCATTTTCTGAGTATCGAGCTTGAAGATCGTTCATCTACTTCAATATATCCAAGCTCTCATGTTTCCTAAACATCAAACTGCTTCAATCATTATCAATATATAGTGGCTTCCGCTTAGGTCGCACATATATATATCGAATTTGCAACTTAGCTCGCCATCTGAGTCTCGGTAGCTCAATGGTTAGAGCGTCTAACCGGTCATCAGAAGGTTGCGGGTTCGATCCCCGTCTGGGGCTCAGATATCATTTTCTGAGTATCGAGCTTGAAGATCGTTCATCTACTTCAATATATCCAAGCTCTCATGTTTCCTAAACATCAAACTGATTATTATTGTCATAAAAATGATCGTAATCATAATCATGATATTTAACAATGATTATGATCATGATTATGACGTTAACATTAAAGTAATAATTTTTTAATTCTATTTAACTGATGCATTTTTGCTTTTTTACTGCCTGGCTGTGTTGAAAATCCGAGTTTGCTTGATTAAGTATTTTAATAGTATTTAATATAAACTCATGAAACGTCGCACATTTATCCGTTCTAACTGGTTTTACGTAATTCAGTCGTTTGCATCGACTAATTAGATATGTCTTTAAAATAAAGAATAAAAAATACCTGTAGGGAATAGAAGTTCGTAGCATAGCTTGACGGGGTTCACAATATGTATAAGCTTACGAGCATTGATCTTTTCTAATCTCATCTGTCAGGTCATTTAATTTTTGCATTGGTAAAAAGACATACATCATATGCCCCATATTTTCTAGATTGGTGTGCGAATGTCTTCTCATTTCCTATTCGTTGATGGTGACATTTTGAAGCCTATAACTTATTTGGGGTAAAGCAATGAAAGAGAAACAGTTAGGGCAGTGACTAACGAGTAATACCCTTTTTCCCAAAGCAATTGTCATAATGAAACTGCACTGGTTGACGCGCGCATTTTATGAGCTCTAGCTGGAGTAGATTAAATCAATAGTAATAATAATAATAATAATTAAACGTTCAGTGGGGCAGAACCAGTTGGACTGCGTCTGCTACGGGAAATATCAAACGCTTCCGCTCTCCATGAGTTTGAGATAGCACCTTGGGCAAGTACTAGCAACCCCGAACCACCCTTGCTAAAACTAAGGCTTATTAGGGCAGGTGGGGATCGTGAGCCTTGGTCGGCAACCTACCGATTGATGGTTTCACGATAAAAGCACCGGTGGTGGTGCAACCTAAAAATCACTGCCTTCGTCAGAGTAAAATATGGACAGTACTACAAATATTGAAGATAACGACGTTAATGGGACCGGAACAGCATGTGAAGGTGCCTCGTCCAGCAAGTGTCCTGTAAAATGGACAAAAACCGTTAATGTGGCAATGACAGAATGTCACTACTGGAGTAAGCCATTCGATGAAGATGGAAAACCGGTTAGAGGATAGAGGAAGGGAATGTATAGATATTGGCAGGAGGCACGATTTTCTGGAGTAACAGAGCAACGGGTGTGTGATCAAGCCAGAACTATAAGGAAGAATGGCTGGTTGGTCGTGACCAGCTTTCAAGGAAAATACTAGCAGGACCATCAACGCTGTGAAGACTAAATATAATAATTAACATTATGATATAGGAAGAAGAGGGAGAGAATCGAGGACTGGAGAGGAAAGGAAATCCATCGAAAATTTAAGACAGAAACAGAAAAGCTATCAAGTGAGTCTTGGAGTTGAACAAGAACTGGCGAATTAAAGAAGGAAACGGAAGGACTCATCTTTGCAACCCAAGACCAGACAATAAGAACAAACGTTGTGAAAGCCAGGATTGAGAAAAAGAATGTGTCAGCAACGTGTAGAATGTGTGGAAACCATGACGAAACACTTCAGTATATCTTATGTAGTTGTTCCAAGCTTGCCCAAGGAGAGTATAAAAAGAGGCATGACACCCTTGGCCAGGTTTTTCATTGGGAATTAGGCAGGAAATACAGTATTGATTTTTGTGATAAATGCTACGAACATGAGCCAAGAAAAGTGGAGGAAAATGAAGAAGTGAAAATACTATGGGATTTTAATATCCAAACTGATCAATGAATTCATCATCGGAGACCAGATTGGTGAAGATAATTTACATGACATAGAGTGTGCAACCAGTAGACAGATTTTAATTTCCTCGAAAAATCTCTTGTCAACAAAAAACTATTGCAAATTTTGAAAAACTATCTACGTATTGCATAAACCACTATAAGACATACCAGCTGTCCAAAAATAATGGCAATTCATCAAATTCTCTTCAAACTTGACTTTCCACAAATTTGGGTCAGGATAATTCCTTCATTTTGAGAAAATCAAGCTTAAACGTTCACAAATGTTTCCAGCTCATTTGCTGCTATGTTAAGCACATAAAATTAAGATGGAAAGTCAACTATGTTTACAAATAGTAACAGAAAGACAAATATATTTGAATTTGACATGGACCATCCCCCATTTCAAGAAATCAGGGAACTTATATTAACTCTAATTAAGGATCAAAACCAAAATGTCAAATACAGCCTCAGCTTGAGAGACTTTCCTACATATCTCAATGACATGCCATTCTAAATTTTTTAAAAAATGTTTTGAACTAACTATGTTAAACGTCAGGTCTCCGTTAATACCTTCATGCGACCTCCACCCGAATAACAACAACGCCAAAATATGGCATTGTTTCGACTTCTCAGCTTTTTGAAAATCCATGGGCAGGTCGACTATGACTCGGACTTTACATAATGTCCTTTAAATCAGCCACAACATTAAAGTGGTATCTTATTTAGACGGACTGACACCTCAACAGACAACTACGTCTCGGCGCCATTCTGCGTCTCCCATGAAGGATGCTTGAAACCACGCTGGACATCACTTACACGAAGCTAACACAATTCGTTCCCGCATTTTGCGTGTCTTCTCTATTTACTTCAATCAAATTTCTACACCATTTACCAGCAAACTGTTTTATTGCAAAGTTTCAAATGTTTCAAATTGAGGAATAATTTAAAATCCCGCGAACGACCAGCTTAAAAAGCCCATAGTAACCAAAGTAAACAATATCATCTGATATCATTGCTATGATAAATTTTATGACACCTTCCCAAATAAATTATTACGTTGAAGCAAACTATTGAAATATTGTAAAAATAAGTTGAGGAGGGTGAAAAATTAGTAATATTTGAATTCAGTAGAGTAAATAAATTTTTCTTAAAAATTTTGGAAAATTTTTGCAGATTTTTGGATTAAATAGCACCTCAAGTAGACATAAATTACCTTATTCAATAATGTACAAGTATTTACAAATAAGAAGCAAGCCTATAAATTACAAGCATAGGTACTAATTTCAATTTTCGAAAAGTAGTTAACAGAATCTGTTTAGAAGAAGACTTACAAAAATATGCAGATTCAAACCATCTACCGAAGTAACAATATAGAAAAATAGATGGTTTTTAACCCGTTCATGACGTTATGGGACTTCATTCTGCCGTTTTTATGCGGATTAAAGTTGTTCATATTCATTGAAAATTAAGTTTGTTTTACATGACGAAACTCTCAAGCTGATGAAGACAAATGTTTGCAGCTCTTTCACGACTCTCTTGATTCTTATTATGTATAGCACAATTTGTGGCCAAGACCATGCAAGTTAATGAAGATCCAACTGCCTTCACTTGAAACTTGAAAGTTATTAACATTTTTCTTGCAGTTCCGAATGAACGAGACGAAAGTTCGGCTATCAACACGTTCACGTAGTGTTCACTAGAAGTTATGATACTTTATATTCCACATGACTCGATTTCTTTGTCCTTTTAGGGCGAATATATTTAATCGCCCCTATCAATTAACTGTCTAAAAGGCAGGTGGCACATTATATCAGAAAGTAGGGAATGCGAGGCCATCGACAATGAAAGAAAACAATGGTATAACAATGAATTCATTTTCCCCGCTAATATTCCCCTCTGATATTCCTCCCAAATATTCCATTGTAATATTCCCGGCACCTTATCTTCCTTCTAATTGAAAAAAACAAACAATAAGGAGCACCAAGTACACTTTAACAACACACATTTTAACAAGTCTAATAAACACGTGTAAAACATCTCACATTTTAAATACAACTGAGCAGTTGCTTATATTGGAAGCACATGACTTAGCTTGGGAAACACTATCGACTACCTTAAATTCCTTTGTCGCTGGCTATTCATGAAGCAGTCCTTGGTTCCTTGTAAAACTTCTGAAACAGACTCTTTGTATTTTCAACTAATCATTTGATAGGTATGAAGAGAACTTATATACTTATGACCTGTTCAGTCGGGCTCGATTCGACACTAATTTTGTGTTCAAAAAATCTCGTCCGCCTCACCACTCATGTTTATCGAGTTCTGGCCTATTAAACGAAACAAACTAATCACTTTGTAATTTAAATGCATCTCTTCAAAATCATACTACGGATGTTCGTACCTCAGTCGTATCATAGATATGCCTTCCGGAAAATCCTCAGAACAAAAATATCTATTTGCAATTCTCTCTCATATCAACCTCGTCTATGTGGAATATACGTAAGTTATTTTGAGGCCCCTCAAAGGCATGTGATTCATTCACTTCGAGCTACTCCCCCTGTGAATAAATCACATATCCCCTTGTCGCCTCAAAATAACCAATACATATCCTCCTTCCCGTGCAAATAGCAATAGAAGTTATATTCAAATTTCTCCATAATTATGTGTATTGGGTCTTTGTTGTAGAATGGAAACGTATTCGAAAATCATGTATATTTTTTATACATCTCGAAATTAATCAATAAAATTATTTTAAACGTGGGATGTGAAGGCACGTCATAGCACTGAAAAATCCCCATAGTCTGTCTTATCATGACTTGTTTTTGTCAGGCTAGGGAAATTTTTACTCAAATTTTATATTCCTTATCATACTCCCATAAACAAGTGGGAGTGTTTTACCAGAATTACAAACACGAAAGAATAATGGAAATCATGAGGCCGTGAACCGAGTGATTTTCATCGTTCTCAAGTGTTTGTAAAACATGAGAGAATAACGAAAATCACGAGGCTGCAGGTCGAGTGATTTTTGTTGTTCTCGAATGTTTTACAAACGCGAGGAAACAATGAAAATCACGAGGCGGTAGGCCGAGTGTTTTTTATTGTTGTCGAGTGTTGGTCACCCCTGGTAAAATACAAGACACGAGTTTATGAAATGGCTTCTCAATCGTCAATTTTGGATTTATAATTAAGAAATGTGGTAATAAACGGTTCTATGTATGGGTCGTTTACCATCTGATTTCTTAATTATGAATTCGGTTTATGCGACCTTTACGATGTTTCAAAACGAATGACCAGATATTCTGGTGTGGTTGGTTAATTAGGTCATGAATTATTAATTCGTTTGAGAAATTATATATATATATATATATATATATATATATATATGACATTTCTTGAACGCGGTTCTCCGGATTTACGGTTTTGATCTTGAGCTTTCAACTCGATTCATAAAGCCATCGTCATAAGTGAATGGGAGCTTTTGCCCGCAATCATTTGTGTCAGCAGTCTTTGTGAACGTCTGATAGGTTGGGGTGTTGCTAATTCGTTGCGTTTGTTTGTTGGATCTTTGGAGTCTGGTAGGCTGGTAGAAACATTCACCGGTTGTGTAGTGGTTGTGAGAGATGGTTTTGGACATTGGCGGGGTAGAGGCGCTTCAGTTGGATCAAAACCGTACATCCGGTGAACCGCGTTCAAGAAATCTCGTAATATGCCTGGATTACATATTTTTAACTCACATGCATATATATATATATATAAATATATATATATATATAACACTTTGTTTCAGTAAGGTAGAAAACGATTCCTGGTACTTTTACTAGAGCAGAGACTGCAAATACATATATCCATAGCAATACATGGTATGTTTGCTATCTTGACACACATTAGTATGCAAAGTTTCCAACAAGTTCATTCCACAGCCTTATAGATACAAATAATTTCCTAATAAGCTAAATGCTTCATTCACAATGACGTAATGAATTATATTCTTAAATTGCAAAGAAAATTTGAATATCTCCAAAACGAAGCGATATATGGAGAAGCTGTCAACATGATTTTTTACCACTTGAAAACTTTTTCATTTGAAACTTGCATAAGCACACTAATTCCTGCCATTTCATTAGTCCTCGATCTTTCCTAAGTTTCCATACTGATAACACATGCACACATATGTTTCAAGGACATAAAAGTCCAATTGTCACAAGTGAAGAAGTCCCAGTCTTCGAGGGGGGATATAACACTCTTTCCTCGGGTTTCTGAATGCAATAACATTTATTGAGATGAAACCCATGGGATATGTTTTTTCTTATCTTTTCTATGATGTATCTCTACCATAGATTGCCTATTTCACTATAGGCATTTTCAGTTTGGCTTACCAGATACCCCAAAATCACTCGTGCGATATTCCAACGTAATCCGCTTATCGCTTAAACTTACATTCTAGAACAACAAGTGGAAACCTTGCATAACTTTTTAGCACGGTTACCGCGCGGGGATCTTCATAAGCTGTTTTGTATTTATGTACATACCCAGCTTTGATGGAGTGCTGGTGGCACAGTAATAGTGCACGTGCACCACCGTGGCTTGGGTTCAATTCCGGCTTGTATTTTTCTGATTAATTAAGGTTACCTTGGTCACAAGTGAGAAGGGCGTTGTTAAGTTTGACTTTACCAAACGTCCCAGATTATTTCTGAATACTACGGCTCCCTCCGATAGCAATGGACCAATGAAGGGTGGCCCTTAATAGACTTCTATGGAGAACAGCTTGGTTAGTCGACAGGATTAACCAATATAAGTAAAGAAAGTTTACTTATTTACTTTAGGGCAGCTTTTGATGTCGAAAAAGCCTTTTTCACAACACGAATGCAAGACGCATGAAAAAGTTTTATACTTTTTATACTATAGTAATTTCATCCTTTTCGGAAAGAAGGATGTTTTCTCTTGACGAATAAAATCGACTAGCCATGGCAAGAGTAAAATAGTTTACAGCTGCCCAGAATAAAACAGTCTAGAGTTTTCTGGTTTTAGTCTGGTGTTAGCCAGGGTAAAATATTCAGTGTTATCATAATTTTAAACCCCATCAAAGTTTGTCGTGGAAAACGCTAATTTTGGCTAGCAATATCCAGAACGTCTCCACAACGTTTTCACGAGCTTTTGATTAACAACCGGGTACAGATCTGACTTTTCCACGCCAAGGTCTCCCTTTGCCGAGTAAAATAATTTGCGTTTAGCACAAGTGAATTTGGGATATCTATTTAAAAACCTGTTAAAATTGGAACCAGTTAAATCTGCCGTTATCAAGTACTAGACCAATGTCTAGTACAGGAATTTTGGGATCAACAATGCAGATGGGAGTCCTTTGGACACAGAGTGAATTATAAAAGTGAGAAATCCTCCTCTGAACTTCACCTTAACGGTAGGGGAAGTAACGACATCCTCTTTCCCCTACGTTGGACAGAATCACCTCCAGCAATTTTGGCGTATTCAGCAATTCAGAAAATCCTATCATAGCAACAGTTTCAGTGACAAAATTTACCGAATCGATATCACTTTAGGTCACTGAATTAACTCTCGGATTCTAATGACTTCCACACCTTTTGCACAATTGAATTGCTTGGCTTTGCTAAACCTCTTTAAATGGGAACTACCGACAATGAATCAAACTTACGCTTTTTTTTTTAAATTTAATTTAATTTAATTCCCTCTAGTTATTATAATATAAGCCTTAACATGTTAATGCTGATACAAATTCCGTCTTTGTCTCGGACTTTTTTGGTAAGATCAAAGTAAACTAAGCCGTCAAGTCAACAATACAACTGTCTAGTCTACATTAACATGATCAATTGACCACATATATAACTCAATGGCGCAGAACTGTTATTTTAGATTAAAGCCGCATGGCTGATGACTGTTAAAAAGCTTGGACTTGCATGCAGTATTCATTCAACACAACAGGAGCCGGAAAAGACCAAGGAATGTTTACCTCAATCATATCAAGATGCTATTCAGAGAAGGGTATAAGTTCTGTTGAAACAGCCTCAAACCTGAAGATAATGGTTGAGACTTTTATGCTACTTCAACAAAGCAGTTCATCACATTAAGTAACTAATTTTGTCTGGACGATCCCAATATTTTCTTTTCATCAGATTCTATTCCTGTAAACAGCTTTAATTAAAAAGTAAGCGGGGTACGGATAAGTAGGCTATCAGGTTTGGAAATTTTAACTTTCCAATCACTCGTGCATTATATCACTAAAAGTAACCATTGAGTGAAAAGGAAAATTTTATGACAAATGATGAAGAAGCTCATGTAGACTCTCACTGGATTTACCCCGTAAGCAATCAAATATTTCGTATTACCTTCACTTACTGTTCTCAGCTGGGTCAATGACTCAATTGGTCGGACGGTGATAAGGTTACCTAAATATGTGCATGGGTTCATGTGCATCAACTCAATGTAAAACAATAGCAAAATGCGAAGAAAAGCGACATTTTAAAAACCTTGAAATAGTAAATATTAGACTTTATTACAAAGTCACGAACAAAAAGTCGAAAATTGGCAATTTGCATTTACTGTCTCTTTTTTTAACCTCTATTTTGGGTTTTTCAAGATGTCGCTCTTCTTCGGGTTTTGCCTTTGTTTTATACTTTTTAAAGTTGCCGTTTTGTCGCGGATTCAACACAATTTTTCGAGTTGATTTCCCAGTTTAGGTCAATCAAGAAATCGTCTCTTCATGCTAACCAGGGAGTACTCTGAAAAACCGAAACCTTTCCCATCAACATGAGCGTGTATAAACTGCCGCACGAATCTCTCACGCACTTAAATTGGATCATAAGAGTACATTATTTCTTGGTAATACAATAGCTCGGAAGGCTATTTCCAAATTATTTATCTTTCTCACCCACTCTGAAACATTGCTTGATCCAAAACTTTTCAAATGAAAATAAGCTTTCTCAAAATGTAAATGAAAACGAATCTTCACTTAGTAAAGTTTTGTACCAAGCTACGTTTACAGAACAGGAGAAAAAGTTAATTTCTTTAAAATTTTATAAGTTTACGTTTGAAATTTTGGATGATCATTAAAAATTTCGATTCATGTTACATTGCGAATAATTCTGAAATACAATGTGCAGTCTTGGGCCTATATACATGATACGATTGTCGTGTGCAACTGTTCATTCTAATGTATCCGATAAACTCAACTAGGTCTTCTGGGGTTATTTGTTACATTGATGAGCGAATTGAAAGCAAGAATTGTGCCTTTGACACTAAATTACATACACTAGAATGAACAGTCGTATACGACAATCCTATAGTGTAAATGGGTCATTTAAAATTTTTATAAGATTTTCTCGTACACTCAAAGGGATGAAAGCAAGCATCCTGTTCCCAATTCGTCCTCTAGTTCAACTAACGTCGCGGCTGTCCGTAACCTATGTCTATGTCACATGCTGCGACGTTGTTGAAAACCGAAACTTGAGTACTCACAGACATGTCGTATACCGATGAAATTCCGAATTCAAAACTCCATATATTACGGTTTTTCTAAATAACGTGAGTGGGTTCTTAATTTCTTTGGGGAAAAAAAAAAATTACATCGTTGCATTCTCAGAAACATGGAGGCCAAAATATTGACGAACCTAATGCAACCGAAAAATTCTTCCTGTTCACCGGAGCGTTTATTTTTATTGGAAACAGCACACGGGATATGGTAAAGATACCTTACCCTGAAACGAAAACTTCACAATTAACCTACACTGCCGAAGTCAACTGAAAAAGTTGACTCAAGCGGGATTTGAACTCGCACCTTCGGGATACCGGTCCGGCTCTCTACCTGTTGAGCTATCGAGTCCACAGGGACTGGAGGCGACTTTTATCCAATTTAAGTGTACTGTCAACTTTTTCACTTGACTCCGACAGCGTAGGTTAATTGTGAAGCTTTCGTTTCATAATACCCTGAGGATGATTCTGAAATACCTTACACTACTCTCCTCGTTATGGGGTCTAGTATGTTTATCTGATCTGTATTCTAACCACATGTTTCTCAGGATTCCATTCTCTATCGAGTAAAATTTCTGTATTCATATTGCCTTTCTTCTTCGTAGGAATCAAAAAGTATTGGAATCGAAGTGCATTTGCTGTAGCGTAAACACACTTTTGATTGAAGATAGGGCAGAAAATTTTATGCGAATATAACTCAAGCAGAGTTCCTTATTTTATTTATTTATTTTATTTTTTGATATTTACAAACATGGTGAATTTAACTCAGTACCCCAAACTTTTATTTCTTTGTTACTGTACCTTACTATATAACCAGATTAATTACGCTTTCTAAGAGTAAACGCTACAAATTCTAGAGTTGCACATTAAATTTTGGTCATTCCAATTTCGGCTATTTTGTACTTGGTTTGTCCAGTTTGGCAGATGAATGAATGAAAACAAGATGTGAAGGGATCACAACCAGAACCATTTATGGCACCATAGTGGTAAGTAGTGTTATTTAATGGACTATCAGCGCATAGGCAATTTCCTAGGTGACCCCATACAAGCTGTCTGGGACCAACTTTGATCCAAATATTACATCTTTTTTTAATTAAGCCATAAAATTCATGAGAATTTGATGTAAACGGCCCGGACTCACCTCGGCTAAGGTTGTATTAAACAGAACTAATTTTTGGCTTTTAATAACAATACAGCTTTACTATGGTTGTTAGCCTAACAGTAGGTTGAGAAACGTCACCACTTTCAGAAGCGACTTGATTAGAGTCCAATCACTGACTGTCTCAAAACGGTCAACTTTAGATAATTTTAAACTGATTCAAATCTGATATGGTTGCGTTTACTCTATACCCTTAGGTTAAGAGAACTAGACAGCTCCATTATGATTCCTTTCGTACAAACAAATCTTCTACAAACAATTTTCTACGCCAAAAGCTTTAAAGCTTGTACCATAAATTTCTACTATTTTTAGCATTTTGCTCTCTCATCATCGTGGTTTTGAATATACTTTTAATATCATCAAGGCCAACTGAGAGAAGGTATGAAGCAGTGTTTTGTACGTCATAAACCTAAGAATGATTTGCCGTTTCCATGAATATAAATGACTGAGACTGGTACAATTTTGAACTTTAAAAGAAAAACACTTACCGAATGCTGTGGGCTTGAAACGCTTTAAAACAAGCAAAACTGTACTGTTTTGTTAATCTTTGTCTTGAGGCTTTTTCGTTCGTAATCGTCTACGACCGGAAATCTATCCAATGTTGGCTGTTTATAACTGGAAAACCACACAGTCCTAATCTAAACAGTGATTACTTGAGTTTGAACTGAAAAAATAATAAAATAATAATACGCAATCCATTTCAGCTGGGGAAACTGACTAGATGTGAACAATGAATAAATGTAAATGCTAAAGTAAAGTTTTTAAAATTAGTTCGAAACACTCACCCAAGGAGGTGTGGAGCACTGAGCAGCCAGATATCATCTAAACTGGGTAAGCCACAGGTTTGTCGAGAAAATTCTTTAGAGTCGACAAGTCGGAAATTCTTCAAGGGCAATTTGCACCTTTAATTTGATTACCGTTTTTTCCCTCTTCACAATAATTATTGTCAGATTAAGTTTCATTATTAAACCGGGTTTATTATTACTTCCATATAATGCAACCCACCATAACAATACTTAACATAGAATTTGTTCATTTAGTGGTCAAAAGATAAAGGGTGAATTATAATGCTGGGCGGAAAGGAAAATTTGGCACAAACATCCTTGCAAGAATTTATTGCTACAGCATAAAGTTGTTATTACAAAAAGTGCAGTGGTTGAGTTGATTATGATTTATGCTTAATGTAATGACAATTCCTATTCATAGTTTTGCGGACTGAAAAATCTAAAGTTGCTCTGGGTCACCGCCAAGCATTCTTCGTACCATCACGACGTCATCCCAGGTGAATCCATAACTCGACTGAGAAAATGTAAATCGAGTGTTTTACCTTTTCTGTGTGTCGATGGCTGTAACTCTACCCAATTGTGGGTCAAGACGCAGCCATCGATATAGAAAGATTTTTTAAAAATACAACACAACTGTTGCTTCAGCGTCGAACACCTAGACCACCAAATGAAAGCTAGCCTATCGAGGCACAGGGAACAGTCTATTTCTAATATAGAGCAAGTATCGCGTATATCAGCAATTGAGTAACGCGTCTCTACTAATCGTGAAATGACTTTTATGTCAGTAACCAAACTGTCTGCCAAAAACACGTAACTTTTTCTGTGGAAATTTAAAACGATAAAAAAACTAATAGTTTTAATTGCACAAATGCTGTTTGTAATAATCGTCTAAATAGCTCCAATAAAGACTGTGCGCAAAGTATCTTATGTGAGAGAAACAGGGAATGGCTTAAATCAACAAAAAAAATAAAAAAGCACATTGCAGGATGTGCTGTCATTTAGGGGAAGCTTCCCAGTTAAATCAAATAACGATTACTGTTCTCGATGATCAGGGGTGACGGCGCGCGGGAAGTGCTTAGCTGTATTGTAAACTTTCTGTAAGGAATAAACTTTTTGTTATGGTACTTTCGATCCCTCTAGTCCCAGCAGTCAACACATTCACAAATCGGACTTTGTTGATGAGTTTAAACAATTACGAAAGTGAAAAACCAAATCGCAAAAACACACGCTAAGAAAGCACTGATCATTCCAGTCAGTGCCCTCTTTTTTTGTTTGGTATCATAGTTTACTTACATCTGTAAATTTTATAGCCAGACAGTATCATACGTTATGAAAATCGTAATATAGCGACAAGAGTGGGAATACGTTTAATGACTTAATTGAATAACGATCAAATTGAACAGCGCTTTAATTGCTCACTTATCAATTATTAATTCCATTGTTCTGGTGAAGACCTGAAAGCTACGTGCTAAACAGCATACGTAGTGTACTATTTTGTACGTATATGAAGCTGAGTGCTCCCTGGCTACATAAGCAAACGTACAGGACCAAAACGAAAACTAAAGTTAGGTTCCGCTCATGGACCGAAACCTATCAATGTGGCAAAGCCATAAAAACTTTTCTTTTTTTTTTTTTTTGTCTCTTATCCTACACTAGGCTCATCTGACCCTATGTCAGAGCCTGTTTCACGTTGTTGCTTTATCCGTTCGGCTTGTCCTTTATCTAGACCTTATGCAGCTGATGCCAATGGAAAACAGGGCTTTGTGGCATATACACGGTAGAAAATTCAATATTTCAAATGAAAATTCAAATGAAAAATATAGTTTCGTGAAAAAACATCGTGGCATTATTGCCTGACAAGACATGCTGACAAGACATGCTGGAATGTTTCAAGAAGCTTCGGTCGGAGTGTACTTTTTGAAATACTTTTTGCCTGTGTATTTCAAGTAACTCTTTCATTTCACTGAACGGGGGGTGGTTCGGCCGACGACTGTTTCTTATTTACAAAGTGAACATTCGTACTTCATTACATCAATGCAGTCTTTCATAATTCTGTTAAAACTTAAAAAAATAAAATGGAGAAAAATAAAACCGCATCCGTTTTTTCGACGATAAAGACGCCAACCAACAGTGCAATGACCTTATTTAACATATATCACCAAATTATTTCTAGACACCAACATATGTAGATAAATGGGATCGTATCGTTCAAATTAGGTAAAGTTGAAAGGGCATTGGAGGCAACAACAAAATACTTAAGACTTATCGCTTTTCTTCAACTTGCTATCAGTTGGAACTGAAACTAGCAACCAGTAATGAGAGACAAGTTTAATTATCTTATTACAAACTCTCAATTCATTGTTGCAACCGGTGTATTAAATGCTTTATTCAACTGATTAGTAACATAGTGTGATAATTGTTCAATAGAATGTGATAACCTGTCACCAAGAACGTGTCGCGTACTTACTAGGAGTTTGGTTTCTTACTCACGTTTCTCTCTTAAGCAAGTTTTCAACATAAAATTTTATTCATGGTGGTCGTGTACAGAGATAAGGTATTTATTACTCAATGACAAACGTTTCTTTGTCGAGCCAATTTTACAATCAACATTTTTACGGTGGTCGTGTTGAGAAATGAGGTATTTAATCAGTGGTCGCGAACGAGAGAAAGGATTTGATCATCGAACAGTCATGTAGCTTTTAGCACACACTCGGTGCCTACAGTTCCACGTAGCGGTTTGACTTCACCCATATTGTTAAATCACACTAGTGGCGAATGATTAATCCTTACTAAATGACACCGGGTCTCCCTAAAATCAACAAGGTGATGGAATTACCTACAAAAAATTAAATCGTCGGTGGAACCAATCATCAAATATTACACAAATTCTCTTCTGTCAAACCACCGGTTGTTGCTGTTGATTTGTTTAAAATCGGAGTTCTAAACTAGCAATGCAGAACTCCATGTTTGATACTGCTGTTAAAGTACGATTTACTGCCTAATTTGTATTGGTGTCTATACGGGTACGCAGCATACCCTTGCCCACCCTTCGATTAAGATCGATAATTTTTCAAAATTGTCTAAAACTCTAAAGTTTAACCTTTGATAAGTAAATCGTCCGTCTTATAAATGAGAGAGTGAATACAAAAAAAATGAAAAAATAAAAGCCCTGAACGGTGCGGCTACAAAATAACAAGAGGAAAAATTGGAAATTTTTTATATATAAATTGCTTATTGTTATACTTACATTTAAAATTTTCAGTTCCGTTTTAAAACGTTTAGTGAAAATGAACTTTAACTTAACGGATTACAAATACTGAAGTTACCGCTAGTGACATAACGACTTTAGGACGCGAACATTACAACACAAAAAGATCAGGTTTTTCCTGATGACGTTAATTCCATATTGTCATTCTACTTTACTTTCATTATGTTACCTAGTTTACACTATCGACATATTGATAGAAATTGAGTGCCTTTAGCTTTCCCCTGACCCCATTATCTCGTTATTTTGCTTAGTGTAAACCAGGCTTGATAGATTTCTTCTGACAAATAAAACAGTGAATGGTTGGACCAAGACCCTATATCAGGTGTTACTTGAAGTATTTCGTGTAGTTTTTCATTTACATATCTCACTCAATTCGCCCTAAAGTAAGATTTTTTATTACATGGTCAGACTGTCCGACTTAAAAACAGACCATTCTCACAACAGGTTACAAGTCGGACAGCAGCACTACCGACTGATCATGATTGAAAACTTATTTGACATTTTGTTATCAAAAACTTGAAGAATTCTACGTTATATCAAAATTGGTTACAAAAGTTTACTATTCATCCAGAGATGTAAGACTTTTATGACTAAGGTAAAACGAATTACGAGATCAACAAAGAAAACATGAACGAGTTCTGCAATTTTACTGCAAACCACAAACCGAAAAATGCAAAACAAAAAACAAAATACGACAATAAGAGCTGGTAAAACTTTTGTGGAAAGAAGAAGAATGAGCAGGAAGAAGTAAAAAATTTAACTTTCCGATGGTTAAACCTTCTACTTATGTTTATTTTCCAAGAAGTAAAAAAGAAAAATGGCGAAGCGTATAAACCCGAATACAAAAGAAATATAGAAATGTCTGTATAATATCTTCAAATACAGAAGAAAGCAGTAGCTCATTGAATATCGGAAAGGAGATA
Source organism: Heliopora coerulea (assembly GCA_030142905.1). Lineage (NCBI taxonomy): Eukaryota > Metazoa > Cnidaria > Anthozoa > Scleralcyonacea > Helioporidae > Heliopora > Heliopora coerulea. The sequence continues at coordinate 5,408,845 of JASJOG010000002.1, forward strand.
ATATTTGGTACAAGAAGTGTCCTTCAGATACCGAAGAATGATGTCGGGAAGCTATTTTTGAAAGTTGCTCAAAACAATGGCCAGCAAGGAAGATTAAAAGATTATTCTGATTGCAAAATCTGTATTTCAAGGCTTCTAGATTTAGACATACCTGTGATTTACGTAGCACAGGTAAGTGTATAGTTGCCAGAACATGATAAGTCTCCATTCATGCTAATCAGCATTTATTCTACATCAGCTAAGAATGTCGTAAACAATGAGTTGATTAGCAAACGTCCAGTCAACAAGCGCCAGCTCGAGTTCCCTTATGCCTGTAGCTTTTGTCGAAATTCATGAGGAAGAATCAACTCAAAGCCTGGTCACAAAAAGTGATAAGTCAGGCAAATTGTTTGGAGCTAAGTCAGAAAACTGCTATTTCAATGTCCAAGTCACGAATGGTTAAGACGGCCTCAAAAACTGAAATCAGTCGCAAGCTCCTACTCTTTTCAACAAAAGCCACCTCATGAATTGGTGTTGTCATTTACTGGCTTGAGTGTTTAAATGATGTAAACAATTTTGTAGTGTAGTAATAAAGATTATTGCCCAGCAAATAATTTTCAGGAAGCCCATATCGCAAATAAACATATCAGGATACTATGGAAAATACTTTAATAAGGAACTAACGTTTCGTCGCTTTACAAGCAACATCATCAGAGTGTTAGTTTACATAAAAATTTTTGGCTTAAATAATCTACACGATTACAAAAATAGAGATGAGACAAGGAGAGAATAATAAATATTGTGTCAAAACAGGGATTAAGGTGAAGGAAAAAAAATAAAATCAAAACAACATGAGAGGAAAAGACCTAATGTTTAAGTTGAGAGAGGGATTTATTTTTGCGATTAACTGTTAATCATTAATCGTTAATAATTAATAATTTAATAATTAAAATTAATAATTAATTAATTGTTAATCGCAAAAATAAATCCCTCCCTCTGTGTTCGATTTCCACCTGGTATTTCGATATCCGAAATTTTGTAGTGGTCGATAAAAGCGAAAGAAGAACTGCAGCAATATCCTTAAATTCGATCTCTCGTTTCGTCAACAACATACCAGTCCCCGAGGTTCGCACACGGCATTCTTGAGAGTGCGGAACCCATGGATATATACCTATAAATAAGTCAATAAACAAATAAACATTGAATTATTCTTCCTTGTATTGATCTCTCGAAAGTTGTTTACATCATTTGAACACTGAAGACAGTAAATGATTTAAGACCGGCAAACAAAATGGCTTTCTTGGTGCTTGAGGCTGGTTTCACTTTTGCTAGACATCTTAGTTACTCGACAATTTATGACTTGAAAGAACAGTTCTAAAACTCAGCCCTTTGGAGTACTCATTGGCCAACTGATCGCATTCTGTATTAACGATTTGACTTGGTTCTTTCTCATGAATATGAACAAAGACGTTAAGGGGACTCACTTGTTCCTAGGACATTTGCTAAGCGACCGAGTATAAACTACATTCTTGCTGAAGTGGAATCCATGCTGATTTGTATGATTCGAGACTTTTCACGTTCTGGTAATCATTTAGCTGAGCGACACAATCACAGGTACGTCTGAATCGAGTAGCTTTGAAATGTAAGTTTTCATGACGGAATAGTTTTGAGCAGCTTTCAATAGTGGCTTCCCGACTTCATTTTTCCCTAAGGGAGACTTTTGGCTCAAATATTATCACCTGAATTTCACTGGTGTTTAATGGCAAAGTATAATGCAGATTCTGGTTTATTGATCTCTGTAGAACAATGGCTTTTAATTATTCTGTAGTACGTATCCGGATTGCGTTTATGGTCAATTGTTCGAAAAGTGAGATAAAACAGTCAGCGTCCAGAAGACTTGTCCTGGGCTGACAGTTTTCGGATCCTTTTTCCGCTTTCCACACAAGGATTTCATTGCCTTTTTCAGGATCGTTTTCCCTATGAAATGTCACCCCACTAAAGACATCGGGATCTATTTCTGGCTTGTAAACCAGAATACAAGGGAAACAGCCACCAGGAAACACTCTGAAAAGCTACTTATCTTTGGAGATCATACAATTCTTTGGCGGAAATGTTGTCTGCTTCAGTCTTTGTCACTTCTCGGATGGCTTGTGGATGATTACGTTTACCATGTTCGACCTGTAATGTTTTCATGAGGATTTTAACACTTCTCAAGAAATTTTTAAAGTTTAGAGCCGTGTTCTTTCTGTAAATTCGCCGTTGAACCCTTCGTGTCGAGGTGCCACGGAAAGTTTCGTTATAATTACGTAAGAGTTGGAGGTTTGTTAGCTAAGCCATTTTTCCCTTTTACGAAAGTTTTACCGTGGAAAAAAGTACGTCTCTTACTTCCCTCTACTAGTTCTTTCGACCAAAACGTGCATGAGGTTTGGTTGTCGTATTTTGTTGTATGTTTTGTATTTTCCGATTTTTTGTCAGCTACAGAAATGCAAAACTCTTCCATGTTTTCTTTGTTTATTTTGGTCGGTATTGTAATTCGTTTCATCTTCGCCACCAAATTCTTTTACCTTCGGATGAATACTTAGCATAAATCTTCATCATAGCACTTCTGTTAGGAATTTGTTGTTAATTTTGAGAAAATATAGAATTTATCAGTTATTTTAGACAAAAAATATGACTTTTTGTTTGTTTTTTTTCAAAATTGAGCCGTCCGTAATGCTGGTACCCTACCTGTAACCTATGAGAATGCTCCGCTTTTAAGACAGAAAGTCTTGCTATCTAGCAAAAAATCTTTCTTTAAAGCGAAAAAAGCGATAAGTTTGATCCGAAAACGACACGAAATACTTCAAGATGGCAACAGATGCAGGGTCTTGACACGAACATCCATTGTTTAGCAGTAGAATTGTCAGAATGCATCTCATGATTTGTGAAACCGTTAAAGGTTATTCTCACAAAACTTTTTCTTTTAATACAACAGAATCGAAATTTTAAACGTAAATATGATTACGAGCATTTTAAATATAGAATTATTTTTACAGATTGTGTTGTTAATATTCGTGGCCAAATGTTGGGTTTTTGTTATATTGCATTCCCTTTTCTAGCTATAGTAAGGACGATTTGTCTTCTTGACAATTTTGAAAAATTATCAATGTTACTTGGATTTTTGAGAGATACAGTGGAAGGGTGGGCGAGGGTTTGTTGCGTACACGTATTTCTAGTATAATATATAATAAGGTAATGATAAATACAATAAACACAAATATATAATAATATAACATAATGAATAAAAGTAGGCGGATGTTAGCTCCTATTTTCGCTCAGAAGTACGTAACCAACTGGGTCCAGCCATGTTGGTCCAGTTGGGCAAATATGTAGATTAGTTCATCGGAAAACAAAGGACTTGGAGCAGGACGTTTTCTTCCTCACGGACAGCAGTGCTTTTAGTGATAGTGGGATCCAAATGGTTAGCAAATTTTGGTGCTGAAGATCCCTCCAATTTTTTTTAGCACTTCTGCAATTCTCATCAGTAACAAGTTCATTAAGATGGAAGCGAAATGAGTGAAGCACGGGATATCTCAACACAAATATTCACGTAAGCCGTATTGTGTTGTCAGAACCTCGGACAGCTTCGCCTACTGAGCCCTCCAGCCATCGTGAGGGGGTGGGCACTTCTCTCAGAAACTTTCACTCTTGGTGCCCTGAACCAAATAAGCCTGGACCAGCCGTGAGCAATGACTGGCCTACCTGCTGATAACATGCTAGGGCTGTCACTTAATAGGTTGCTGAGGCGATACTTAAAGCAAGAAAGATTATCCACGCCGGGATTGTATTTTGGCATTTCTTACCTTTACCATCTTCAGAACAGTTTGTTAAGCTTCTCTTCTCGATGGTGATCTAAATTTTCGTACTGTTCTACTGTATCGCTTTCTAACTTTTGTTGCGGTTTTGTTGCACCATTCTCAATTCTCCAACCGGAAGATATCTCATCTTTACAACGTAAAGCGGAGCCTCTCAGGCGACTTCCTCAAGTAGCGGAGCGATACATAACTCTTGTATACAGGAGGCTTTAAACAACACTTTATATGAAGATTATGGTTGTATCAAAACCTTTCTTCATATGAAATGTCTTTTAAAGCCTCCTGCATACAAGAGTCGTGTATCACTCTGCTACTTGAAAAAGTCGCCTGAGAGACTCCACTCTACATTGTGAAGATGAGATGTCTTCCGGTTAGAGAATTGAGAATGGCGGCGAATTTACAATATTTCTCACTGTCCTAGCCGTGTCTCAGTAGCTCAGAGGTCAGACCACCGATGCGTTGATTCGGGGACCTTGGGCTCGATTCCCAGCAAGGGCTATCAGAATTTTCGTATATATAATTATAATTGTATCAAATCCTCTCTTCATATAAAATTTTCCTTTTCTGTTGATTTTTATTGGTTTTCCATATATAAAATTTCAGTTTTCAATTTGTGAAAAAAAATCTCTTTCGGAAACATAACTTGGAAATTGTTTCGCTATAACAACGTTTTACCTAAAACAAGAAATTTTAAAGAGAACATCAACCAATTACTTTTCCGATTTCCAGTTTTGTAATCAGGACTTTAAGTTCAAACAATGTCATTTTTTACCAGCTAAGATTTGTTTATAAACGTAAAAGCAAACTAAGGGAATTTTTTGTCTCTCTTTTCATCACGCAAGTAAACAGATCCTTTAACGTCGTGACTAGCACCCTCCACAGGTGTGGAGTTCTTCTATTCCCAGGAGGGCTAAAACCGAAAACGGAAATGTGACTCCACATTGGTGTGTGATTTATTGCTAATATTTCACATTCCAATGCTGGCTTTAGCTCATTTTCTCACGTACATCATGGGTACTATTGGCTTGGAAAAATAATAAGGCTTTGATGTCTATATTACCCCAACCAGCACGTCAGTAACTCTTCCAAACCTGGAACCACGTATCAACTTATATAAAATGCCAGCGGTCTAAGCCCACCAAAGCTATTTCTGAGGAGGCTGAAGCCCCTTAGCCCACTTATGCTCTATTCCTATGGTATCCTCGCATTCTTTCACATTCGGTCCACGTACTGCACTTCGTGCGGAGGGCTAAAAGAAAAGGTTGATTGAAAACTGACGGAGATTTTTGCATGCAAAATGGGAAAACATTAAACGTCATTAGCTAGTGATATTACATGAAGGGTCGTGATTGCTTCAATATTTTGTTAATACTATCTTTGAATGAGTCCTTCAATGGATCATATGTAACAACCAATGGAAATGCGGGTAGGACTAAGTCGTGCTCTTTTTCCGACACAGTTTCGATTGATCACAGTGGTGTTGGTTTTGAGGCCCACGAAAAATGCCGTGTAAATAAAATTAGTAATTGCAGAGACTAATTAATTGTTAATCATTAATCATTAATTAACATCATTAATTATTTAAAAGTTTAATTGAGAGGATAGATCTCTTAGCATTAAAGCAGTTACAGGTTATTCTCACCGAACGTTTTGTTTTAATAAAACAGAATTGAAATTTGAAACGTAAATATCACGATAAAAACTTTAATTATAAATTAATATCCAGTTTGGGTCGTTAATTTGTGGCTAAATTGTGTGTGGGGTTTTTTATTGGATTCACTCTTCCAGGTATAGTAAGGACGATTTCTCACTGACAATTTTAAAACTTTCCAATCCTACTCGCATTCTGGAGAGATATATAGGAAGGGTGGGTGAGGGTTTGTTGCGTATACGTATTTCTAGTAAAACTCATTAAGAATTACTGGCAGAAATACAAAAGAAAATCATAACCATGTCATGTTTTTAAATGTGATTAGCTGTTAGTCCAGCACTATTGTGAGACTTATTCAAAGTAGGATTTACTAATCGCCCATTTACATGATACGATTGTTCGTCTTGGGGTATTTAATAGTCTCTAAGGCACAACCACTGCTTTTGATTCGCTCACAAATGTACTCATGGCATTTGTAAGACTCAAGTGGGTTAATTGGGTACATGAAAACAAACAATCATATACGACAATCATATCGTGTAAATAGGCCTTAAGGCGATGAAATTATCTCAACGCTTTATGTAACACCACTAGCTAATGACATTGCTTCATTGATATATATCATACACCCATTCAGTCAACATTTTCCCCTAGCGTGCTCTGGGATATCACTTCATGATTGGGAGCCTTTTGCTCGGGAGAAAACAAGGGGCAAATGTTCGCTTTGGTGTTTAAAATGTGAGCTAGAATGCTTTATCGGAGTTCAGATAACCGGCGATAGTCGAGCATTTTAAATACGATAAAGCAAGTGCTGTGAATTTTCTAAATGACTTGAAAAACAAACCCCTTACGACGCTTATTCACGAAAATGGTTTGAAAATTTATGTTCTCCACACTACAAAAATTTAGGGGAAATGGTTACATCCTCTTAGTCATTCTCAATCGAGTATTTTTAGTGCTCTTTTTCCCACAGGGTTTCGATTGGTCAAAGTGGTGTTAGCTTTGAAGCTCATGAAAATCGAAGCATAAAGAAAATTAGTAATTACAGCGACTAGGAGAGGATGTAGAGGGGTTGTGAGGGACACATGCCCCCCCCCCTTTCTAAATCACGAATAGCATTTCTTATCACAGTATTGATTCTGGTGAGAAAATGCATTAGACCAATTTCGTGAATTCGCTTTAATGGGAAATGGATGCCTTGTTTTAGTCTCAAAACCAAAGTTGGTTTTCAAGACCACCTTTTTGCAATTTCATTTTAGTTTTCTTGAGCAGTTCTCTCAGCCACATTTCCAATAATTTTCTAATCAAAGCTTGAAAAAAATATAAATAAAGGGAGACTAAAGCTCATAATATAGTGAGGAAGGACTTTAAAATGTTCACTGTCAATGTCAAACTTAAAATGTTGCATCTTATGGAATTTTGAATTTCAGCAAAAACGTGTCATATCCTCCTGAAAACATCTCAATAGGCTATTTGCTGTGGAGCAATTATGTCACATGACACCCTGCCTTTATATGTGGCTGGTCATTGCACGGCCTCCTTTCGGTCAAAGCTGGATCCACCCCTTCAGACTCTTCAATTGATTTGTTTTTGGCACATATTGTTAAAAAATTGTTGAACCCAATCAGCCAATCCTGATCGAGTAATTCAGTGCTCGATACTCCACAATGTTTGTATTGATCAAGTTTTATGGGTTTTGAAGTATAAGGAAAATTCAAGTAAAAGAAAACTAGTGATTGCAGTGGCTTTGTTGAATTTGTTAGTATTAGTATTTATAAGAATTCCCTGAACGCATAATGCTAGTGTATTAGAGAATACGAATGAAAAATAAAGCCTTCGTTTTTCTTAATTGGTTTGGTGGCGATATTAGTATTCTCTAAATCGGGACTATTAACAAGATATAAGGAACGCCAATGACTTCAACAATCAAAGTCGATACCAATTTTCACCACCCTGCTCATTACCATAAATTCAACACCTATACCTGTCAACCAATTCAAAGAGAAAAACACATGACACATTAGCGCAAGTTGAACCGTAAAATCCTCGCAAACAGAAGTTCGAGATCCACTAGCGACAGAAAAGTGGCATCTTATTTTTACTATGGGTGACTCATGACATGAATATCTGTCTACGACCATAAAAGTTTAAAAATTTAACTTTGGGAACGTAGCCAAAGTAAACAAATACTGCTAAACTAAACGAATCCTGTTTTCAATTTTGTCTCTAGCATATTTTTCAGCCATGGCAAGATCTTGATGACACGAGTCAGCCTGGCTAACTAGGCTACTGTGGCTCGTATAAACAGCCTTCCAGAAGATGGGCTAACTGTATCCATCATTTTAAATCTTAAATTTCAAAATAAAGTGGGATATTAGCCTTGGTTGCTCATACTTAAGGACGATAGCAACTGAGAAATGCCGCTCCTGTGCTATTCCTATAGACGAACCGGTTCCTTTGACCGTTTGATTTGTGCGATATATTCATTGGGTAAGCTCAAATATTCTACAAACACAATGACTACCATTCACCTTAATTAAAAGGAACAAGTTTGACATGGCATGTATAAGCTCGTGAACTTCTTCCAGTGCCATCCATCGACCGACGTTCCATTAACTGCACTTTCCTAAAAGAATTAATTTTGCGATGAAAATTAGGTCGCTAATGGTTCATTTTAAGCTTCACTGGTATCCCAAGGGAAACTAAAGGCATAAAAAGATCTCTAGAATTTAGAACATCTAAAATGGCAAGGATGGTTTTAAATCCCCTCATGGTCAAAAGCTTTATATTAGACTATAAGATCATGAACAGTGGTGAATCATGGGATTTACCAGACAATCAATCTTATTTATCTCGTGATACACCCACATGACATTGATTCAACAGAAGCGTTAAACTTTTTATTACATTCATTAGTACTCAGGACCTTAAAACGGAAAGAAAACAAACAAACCCAATTTTATTGTGGGTGAGTCATTTAGCATCAAACTTGAACCTTGACCAGCCATGTTAAATCATTCGCAATATTAAATCCTTTATCGCACTCGTGACCATTGATTAACCCTTACAAATCACCTGTGTTTGTTTTCAAACCTATATTATCCCTTTTGTGCATGAATTTTTTACTTTTTGTTCTTTGTTCTCCTTTGTCTCTTGTTTGATCTTTCATTTGTTCTATTGCTGTAATTTGTTGTTGTACGACAACCATATGTAGGAAAGGGTTAACACTTCCTCCGAGAGGATGTGTCCCCTTGACGAATAAAATTGTTTGGCATTAGCCAGAGTAAAATAATAGAAGACTGATCTTGATTTAATGAGTTAACAATCCTCGGGCAATGAATTAACCCTTCCGGAATAGGAATTTTCTGATAGGACCTTTAGTTTTCTTTTTGTTTCGTGACCTTATTAGTGTTCTCCACAATTAGGGAAAATTGAATAATTATAAGCAATTAGAAAATGGTTGAACTCACTCAGTTGATCTTGATCCATTTGCTTAGTGCTCTAGATCCTGTAATGTCTCAACCGATCAAGATGTGCTGGGCTTGAAGTGGGCGGGAAACAAGAGATGAAGAAAATTAGTCATTTTAGTGACTTTATTTAACTCGTTAGCATTATATTTTATTATTATTTCCTTGGCAGGAATACTTAAAGGACATTTTTTTCTTTTCTTTCGTGGTTTAATTACTGTTAGAACATGGTCACACCCACTCAGGTAACCAACGCCGGGCATTTTTATGCTCTGTATTCCATAAACTGTCTGAAACTAGGCCAAGTGGTGTGGGCTTTGAAACACAGGAAAATCAGGGGGGTAAAATAAGCATAAATTAGTATGCTTTATGTAGAGAATACTAATGAGAACTTTGTTTTCCTTTGTTTGATAGCCTAATTAGTATGCTCGATATAAAGCATACAAATGACTATATAGAGCCTAATGGTGAGTGCAATTATGGGTTACTAAAAAGAATGAAGGAACGTGCAACAAGAACAACTACTTCACTCGAACATGTTTATTTCTCTGATTTTTTCCCCTTATCAATTATCAAAATAACAACATCATTAAATTCATAACAGTTCTTAAGTAAAATTAAACGAGAGACTAGTGTCACCGTGTTCGATAACAAGTAATAAGCTTGGAGATGATCCGGTAGATGCCTCAACCTCCTCTTGTTTATCGCCTTCTTTTACTTTACATTCTGGCTCCCCGCTTGGTGGTTGAAAGGCGTCTAAGATGGCTTTCGCCATTGTGTAACTTGCCGTTTTATAACTACGAACAGCAATGCTACGGTGGCCAGTTCTTCGCATAATTGTCTGTTCGTCAAAAATTCCACTCTCATGTTATTTTGTTGCACAAGTTGCATAAATATTTGCATAGAATATTTATTCCAACAGGGTGTACTCCATACCTGATATCTCCTGGCTCATGGTTTTCGAGAGGTTTTTTCTGTAAAATCTTCCTGTACTTGGAATGCACCTCAAGTATTCTTTGAACACTGGAACAACGCATCGACTGTTAGATGGCTGAGTATATTATTTGAAAGTTTTCAAATCAACTTTCCTCTGTTGAAGGCCATCCTGAACATTTTTGGCAATTCTTTTATTAAAATGATAAAATCCCCCTCTTTGTCGTCACCAAACTCGATTGCTCAGCCATAAGTCTAACGTGTTCATCCATAGCCGAAAGTCAAATACTTAACCAATTGTAGAAAAATATAGCATAGCTTAATGTTTTTGAGGAATGGCATCCAATAGTTCCTGACGACCATAATTGTCCCTCATCTTCCACTGTTAAAGGATCCGCAGAATTTCTTTTTATAGCAATGCCAGCACCTATCATTTCTTTCATTCTAGAATCTCAGGCCTTTCTGAATGACTGAAAATGAACGTCGTCTTTAGATAGGATATGCAGGTCATGCCTATTTAAGTCGTTGCGAAAATGTCTCAACAACCCAGTTAAGATTCCATACGACAAGCTCACCTGGTACGATTTCCCATCACTTCCCATAACTTCCATTATGAATCTGGTAAGCCAATAACTAACCTTTTCGACGCTCGTCCTTTCGAAATCGACTGGAACGGACCTGAACTTGTCTTCAAGGGTCACAATTTCCCAGTTACGGTATTCAGCCCACGCTCGACAAACATTTACTGCCCAGGCCGTTCTTTGTCGCGCTTTCTTTGGAACCCTCTCTCATTCTCTTTGCCCAATTTTGTTTATTGTGCTAGGTTTCTGAAATCGTGAAATTTGATCACACTTACCTGCAATGTACTCAGATATGTCTGTACCTTTAAACCCAAGTAAATCTTGTGTATCAAGAACGGCCTCAAGCTCCTCGAGTTCCGTATACTGACTCAGCCCATGGCCGAAACAATTGACTCATCAAAACAATAAAAGAAAAATAAAATATAAATCTGTTCGAAGGACGAATCTGCATAAAATACGAGTTCTCCGTGGGTGTGGCCAAGTTCCAAGACGGTTAGACAATGAACATTCGTGTCCTATGGGATATAGTGTCCTCGCATACACAAAAAGCCACTTGGGCAACGCCCTCGTGGCTTTCTATTTATGCTTGGGACACTATACCCCATAGAACACTAGCGTTCATTGTCTAACCTTTACTTTTCTACATAAGCAAATCTAATGAAATAGAAAATGTTAAAAAATTAAAATTAACTGTCTTTTTTTTTCTCTGGTGCTCTTTACACAATTTGAATGAGCGAAATTCAATGCAATTGAATTCATAATACGTGCATGGAGACATAAAGAGCACGAGCGGGAATTATAGTCCCTCACGATACCAATTTTCATCACCTGGCATTTTACTCCTCCTTGAACACCCGTATACCAAGAATGATTTAGAGTAAAGTGACGAATTTAGAACATTAACACTACTTGACGTGTGAATTTCTTGCCCCCTCAAGAGTTTTGTAACATACAAAATAATTTCAGCTTATTTTCGTCATGAAAGTTTTAACAAGCAACAATTAACCGAGTTAAACTTTGCATAACATACTGTATACACCCATTTGTGACTAACGTAGTGTACTCAGGAAACATGAAAACAAGCATTCCTCTATGCTTTCGGTCAAGTTCATGCAGATTTCGGTAAGGCTAGAGTAACTAAAGTAAAGAGGAATTGAACAATTTAATGTGACATTGAGGGTTACAGGCAACTACTTAACCAACTTCCCAATTTGACTTCCGCTGTGTAGGTCAACCATGAAATTTTCTCTTCATATTATTCTTAGGAGGAATCTGAACTGTGGCGTACAAAGCTATATCGCCCAAATATACAAATTCCACTTGTGATCGGCCCTTGCCCATTTACCCGAACGTCTTCGCCCATTGCCCACTTGAAAAATAACAAAATCGATGCTATCAAAGGTATGGCAATAATAATGCTGATAAGATTTCCAAGGTCTTTGAAATCTTCTTTCCATTTCTTTAACTAATTTTTAAGTCATTTTTTTTTGTCATGACATCAAAAGTTAGGTTTCAACTCGCTGACAGCCTCGGTACAACTGACCCTCTGCCCGAAGTGTAAACCACTGATTTTGAAATTAAATAGAAACAATGCACATTCTCATGGATACGTAGTTAAGTTGTAGCGAGAATTTGTCGTGCACTTAAATAAGATTTTACTACCATACTGCTCCCAGTTGACTCGATAGCTTTTGTGTCAAAATATCCAATGGCACATCTGTGGGTCTACCTGTCTATCTATCTGTTAATCTATCAGTCTACCCATTTACCGTTTATTCATGTGTTAGCTCGATCTTATACAAACAAGAAAACTCATGCATTGTATCGTGCTCGATGTCAGGTAGGTTTACGAAATTTTAGAGTATCCTGATAACAAAATTATGACCACAGATTGCATCAGTGTTCATAAATCACGAATCAATGATTACATAGTTTACATTAGATTTCATCAAAATATGGCAGGGCTTTTTGCAGAATACCTGAAAAATCGACAGCAATTTATGACGGCATATCCTGTCCGAGTTGCTACTTCATCACACGAGTTCTTATACACTACCATGCCACAGTTCTGTGGAGAATTTACATGTATCAGTTTGTCTTTGAACTGATTCATCACACTGACAAACAAACACGACTGCTGGTTTTCAGCACTGTATCATTTTGAAATGAGAGATTGATGCATGATATCTTTTCTCGTCAGAATTGTTGTATTATGTAAGAACAGATGCGATAAACCAGAAATTAGATTACAACTCCTAATGTCATCTCACACAAACCATAACAAGTCAAAGATGTTCCGCAACTTCAAGAATCAATCGTCTACATTTCAATGTTAATTCTGTAAAACGTTCAAGCTTCCATACAACTCATCCCTGACAGTTTCATGTTACACAATATAGTTGTTTTCTAATGGCTGCTTAAAGGAATGCTGTGATAGTAGCAGTTCTTTGCACCTCTCTATCGTTGCCTGTGATTGAGCAAAAGTCTAGAAGAATAAATACAAAGAGGTTTGACGTGTATAAGCACTAACACAAAATGCAAAGATTTTAACCCCAGCTAAAATCACAACTAGGACAAACGAATAATTTCCCAATGGAAATCTCGTTTGCGATTCAGAAGAAAACTTCATGTTCGATCTAAGTTGTTATTGGGATGTGTTTTGTCGTATTTTTAAGCTGGTTAGCCCGATGAAACTGTATATTGAGTTGAAATTCATTCATGTAACGTGTTCTTAAACCTGTTCACTTTTTATTTGAATTGTAAATTTAGTAAGGCAAGAAATAATAATTCATTTATTTGCACCACAATGATTAATACACATTTAACTCAAACTTATTTCGAAAAAGAACTAAATTAAAGAAAACGTTATCTGAATAATTAGCACACATTTAATTCAAATATATTTAGCAAAACTGAATAACCAGACTTAATATCCAAATATGATTGAATAACGGAACTGAAAAAAAGAAAAAAAAACCAAAAAACAAACAAGATGTATCCCATTGTAGTGTTACAAATTCAAAAGAATTTTGCTTTTTAACAAGAATTGACGATGATTGATTGATACAAAAGAATAAGGGGAGGCACCATTTATTTATGACATCAAACACTGTGAGATTGTCTGTTGATTGACCCGTAGATCAAACACTGACAAGAGCGTTTGAAAAACAAGAAGCCAGGTTTTCTCAACCCTCATCGAGGCGTTTCATCTGGGATTCAAATACTTTCAGGAGCATTTGACAAGTTTTAAGACAAAATCAACGACAGTTTAATTTATGCAATTGTTTGATTTTGATAGCAGAACCTGCTTCTGCTATGATTTTCCTATATAGTTTCCTGGAGTGACAGATTATCATAAAATGTTTCTTTTCCTCACAAATTATTTGAGTTTGAGAAGGATAAGGTCCATGGTCCGATGGACACTTATAAAGAAGTTAAAAGATACGGATTTGTTTTCTGTTGAAAGATTGGTTTAAAATTCCTGCAACGCGGTCTCTCTTATTATTTGAATAAAACCCTCTTGGTGAGTTTTTCACATGTAAGTATAACACACTATGGGAATTTCGGACAAAATGTATTACTTTAAAGAAAAGGACGTTAAGTATTCGTACTTATTAAGCAAGATTTTATATACGTATGATCAAACCCCTTTTCAAAAAGCAGAATATATTTTGTGTGCATTATTAATGATATGTATCTATTAGGGCTCACATCATACTGTTCGCAAGTGAAATATAGAAATAATTTCCGTTAAAAAAATTTAGAACTAATCTTCACACGTTACAGTGTTCAGGAAAGTTCTGATATTTTGTAGTTAAGAAAAAGAAGTTTATTAGTACTTGCTAACCACAACAGTACAAATACGCAGTACATAGAACTTGAAAGACTGCAATCAACATATAAGTAGAAGTATTAGAAAGGAAGATGGAAATCATTCTGTAGACAACCGCAAGCCTCAGATAACAACTAGCGATATGACGATGAGAAATATTTCGTTATGTATAACTAAATTTCATCATCATTGGCGAAGTTTTCCAAATTTTTGGCGAACTTTATCATAACTGTAAGTAGAACATTGTAGCTATCAGTGAACAGCCAACAATACGCTTTAAATTTTTTTAAAAACTATTTTTTAAAATCATCTAGAATTTGTCGCTGTTTGTTCAGTTATATTTTCAAGGCCGTATACCCATATTTCAGAACCAGAGGAGAAAAACATTTTTGTTTATTGACAGCATATATTACACCGACGGTAGTATAATACAAACCACGTCAACTTGGAAAACATCAGAGGGCAACCGCCTTCTCTACCTCACGCTAGCTACACCTATAATATTTGCAATTTCTTAGTGTCCATAAGTTTTCAAACTAGATTGTTAGAAAAAATACCTAGCGTAAGAGATTAGCATGATATTTCAATGCCTAAATGCTTTGAACATCGTATGGCCATCAGTTGTCTTTTGAGTGTTGGGAGATGCGAAAGAATACGTTGGTTGCACTATTTCACGGTTTATACGAATCTTCTCTCCATCTCTACTAGCATTTCTGCAGATTCAGCGTTTTGTGTTGTTTCAAAACTCTGTCCCTCCGTCGCAGCTATGGCGTATATTAGAAGCTGTAATGGTCACGAGACTGAAATTTGAGTTCGGAGAGAGTGGTCCAATCTTTGGTCAGCGCCTTAAATCTGATCTTCGAGATTCGGCTTCAATCCTTGGTCGACTACCGCTCAAAGTCTTACAATAATTGAAAAGGAAGTGCTGCAGTTGCAAAGGTATCAGCAAATTGCAAGACCATTGCATCTTCTAGAGTAACGACATTAAATCGTTGATTCGCGATCGCGTATCCCCTATGAATGATGTCAAGCCAAGTAGGGCAATCCATTTATCAAAGTACAACAAACAGTGCATTTGTGAATTGTCTTCTACTGTTAATTCAAAACTAGGCCGAGTGCCAAACCGTTCATATCAAGATTTGATTTAATTCAAATGCAAGTTGAAATTCGTTTTAATATACAAAAGTTGATAACCAAGCTTCATTTTGAAACCCAACAAGAACTATTTTGAAAACGCTTATTATGCCTTGCTAAACTGTAAGACCGGGGTGCTCTCATTTGCGATATGTCATACAAATACCTCTTTACTTGTTAAAGGCTATAAAAAGCTAAAACTAAAATAGGATAAGCTATTGGTGAATATTTTTGACACAATGTATCATAATGTAAAAAGAAAATTGTAGTTGCATTGGTAGCAATTGCTTTATAGTAAATAAATTTCAAATTTAGGATATCGCAAAAAATTACATGACAATAGTATTTTAAGCAAAGGATAGCGGATTAATACCAAGTAATGGAATACGTTTACACACAACTATTTTTTCTTTAGTTTGCTTGCCATAGTCTGTTTCACGCTGCATCTCAATACAGACCAAAAAAGATCGTTCCCTTAAAAAGAAAGGTATTGCATAATCATGTCGCTATTCAATTTCCTTTTTTTATTTTGGAATGACCTTTTCATTTTACTTGAACTGCGGACATCCCCGAATATGAATGACAAGCACACGATGCAGCTTCCTTGATATTGAAAGCTTGGGTTGTATTCATACTGCACTTTAGGAAGACCGTTTTGGAGACAGTAGTCTCTGGTTGACAACAGCCATAGCCGAGCTCATAATACCCTTTTCGTTTAAGAAATCGAGAACCAGGTAAGCACTGTCCACTGCAGACACCTGAAAACACGCAGAGAAAACACGTTTCGACAATGTCTCATACTGTAAAAGTAGATTTTGCAGTCTCATTGCTCGCCATTGCCTAACAGTAAATAAAGTTCAAATTATGGACATCAAAAAAACCCCAAAAAAACAGTTACATATATATTGTATGTTCAACCATATTTCACATATAAACTAAAAGAAATGACTTTTCCGATGTAAGGGCCTATCTTTAGGGTCTAAATTACTTAAAACGTGCTAAACTAAGCAACAAAACTACTTAGAATTGATAAAATCTCATCAATATATTTAAATCAAAATAATAGATAAAAAGACGAGAACATATGTGTCTACAATCGCATGCAAAATGGTTGAGACACCAGAAATTTTTGGTAAAAAGTAGGATAGCCCGCTAAAGTCTTAAAAATATTGGACTTGGGTTGTAATAACACACCCCACCCCCCCGATTCCCATCCAGTGTTCTACAGTTATTGTATCTGTGTCTTGAGCGAGGCATGTATTTTTCCTATCAGTCAACATTGACTCGGGGGAAGTGGTTGAACTCATAAGACCAATTATCAGTTAAACCCAACAATTTAGCCTCATTGCGAGAAGTCATCTCAAGTTTTTTTGCACCTAATTGTATGTGCAATACTAACTTATGAGCCAATTAATGCTTATACATATACCAATGCTCTAGATTGTTGGAGCTTATAATCACAACCATTGCCGCGAGAATTATTGAATTAGTACTTGTTGAATTACTACTATTTTCAAACAATTTGGTCATGTTTTGTAGGAGTTTGTTATTTCTTACTCTATAGGGGAATATTACCTTTATTATTTATAGAATGATAAATCAACGGTTACCAGTTTAATTAATTTAATACACAATTTGAGCTTATACCACAAAATCTGCCGGCAAAGACCTTGAAGGTCCCATTTTATATTTTTTGACGCTTTTCAGTTGGATAGTCACAAGAAACTGTTATCCGAAACCAGTCACCAAGGTCACAATATAGCAATATTATGGCGTTATAAAAAGCGAGCAGTGTATATTTTGAGATAGCAGCTTCCATTCGACTTAAAATACCCATACGTTCAGAAACCTTAGAAACAGCGTACTCAATATTATCATTCCCTAAAATTTGATCGTCAATAACTATTTTATTTGATTTGAATATTTCACACGCTTAAGTTTCTTACAGTTTTGTAGTCATTGTGTACATTTCATGATCGTTGTCTAGATCCAATTATCATGATTTTAGTCTTCGGCTTGTTGCGAGTTAATTTCCTAGCCAACAATTATTGGCGTATGTTTACTACATCATTGATAGTTATATTCGAAGGTCGTTAAACAGATTAGGCGTAGAAAGACGTTAAATGACGTGGTAAATCATTTAGGTATATTAGGAATAGTAAAGGTCAAACGTTTGATCCTTGAGGCAGTGCATAACGGATACCATACATTTCGTGGCAGTTTAAGTTCATATTTCAAGCTAATGAAATCTCTGGCACGTCACTATTTAACATTACAACTTATCTTCTATAGTCTTACCGATTTCAACTTTTTCGTGGCTTACGCATCCTCCGATTCTCATATCGACAGTCCGCGTCGTTCGGTTGCAGCTATCAGTTTCTAAAAGCACCGACAATCATCATTTAAATAAGGTTATTTTTTTTGATTATCAAAACGGAATATAGGAATCCCTCCCTTCCTCAAACCCCTGGGTTACTCATTTATTTGCCAATTAATTAGAAAGATCGACAGCTGCTTAAAAAATGATTTGATTCTCTAAGTGTATAGCTGGTTTTTAAAAGATTTTTTTGTCAATAATGTAATTTTTTTCAGGATGTCTTTCCACTTACCATATTGTATTAGATGTTTATTGTTGAGAGGGAGGATATTACATTTCCCACTAGGACAGTTTAACCTTTTCTAACAGAAAATCTCTCCTCAAAAACAATTACCAGCCGACAACTTTCAGAATAAGAGCAAGAAACATAATCCGATGAATAACATCTTGTAAACTCAATGTTTGAGCTATCAGACAATAAACATTACTTTAAACATTACTAGGTGCACATTAATCCACCAACGTAACCCATCCCTCAAGGAATATCCTAGTTACGCTTCTGTCTTGTTTCCAAGTATGACTAAGTCAACCGGTAAACCTTCTCTGTCTCTCTGAAGGAATCATGAAATAAAGTTTGCCTCGTGTGCAACACACACTGAAACACTGGTAGCATCATGATTTATACTTTCCTGATTCCCAAGTATAAATTTATGAATGTCGTAATCGATTGATCTAGCGAAAACTGTAATCTTAATATAAATATCAACACCCAATTTAACGTTCTATTCCCGAACAACATGTTCATCTATATCTCTTGAAAATATTTTGAGTAAGCAATGAAACCTTAGATTAGATTAAACTTTTCAGTTCCGACATTCAGTTGGATATGCCATTGTTACACATTTTCTGTTGGGCATTGATATTCATGATGAAATATGTTAAGCGCATAAAACAAGTCAAGTTTTTTAAAAAATAGTTGACAAAAGCTAAAATATTGAAAAGAATATTCATTACAAAAATCTGTTGGCAAATTATACTAGATACTTCGTGCTGCTGCTATGAGAAATTTCAGGCATATTACTGACCACCATTGTTACACATTCGTTCAGATAACGTAGCTACTTTTTCTTTCGCATCCTCAAACTTGTCCACCATAATTAAGTCTTCAGGTGATGAGACAATTTGACCTAACAGCTTTTTGTCAGCCTCACCTACGCCAATGACGACAACCCTTATTTTATTCTTGTACAAAGTTGATGCGATTTCTACAGCAGATTGAGAACCAGCTGCTTGAGTGCCATCATTTAAAATAATAAGCACCTTTGGCACATCAGAATTACGCATCCCATTTCCTGCTGTAAACATATATGATACTGCCATGTGCATTGCCTTATCTAAACGTGTTCTTCCTCCCAGAAATGGAAGTTTATCAATGATCTCCTTGAAATCTTCCATTGTTTTTGAAGCATTAAACTTTTTCATTAAGGTCGCTCCTTCACTGTATGCAATAATACTTGTTTCACTTGCTCCAGATGCAATCTTTAAATATGCAGCAATATCCCTTAAGAAGTCCTTTTGTTTCTTGTAATTACAGTCACGCATACTCGAGGAAGAATCAACCAGGAAACCAATATCTAACGTACATCTCTTTCCTAGAGTTGTACATATTAACTCCTTAGGTCCACGAATAAAATAAACAGGACATTCTTTCAACATATTAAAATATTAGCTCTCTTTACCTACATGCACAACATTTATTGATTTTCTTAATTGTTTTTAATTTAACTGAATAGTAAATTTACTGTATTTTTTTTAATATAATGTGAATTAATAAAGCTATCATTATAACATTGGTAAACGATCGAATCTGTTGATGTGTCAATTCAGGATAAATCAGAAAAATCACACGTTTGATCATATTATTCCAGCCGTCGAAGACCCAGTATTCAAACGGTGTAAGATATATAGTCCTTATTTCTAAGTCTTCAAATTTATTATAGGCCGAGTAATAAGATTTTGATGCATTGATGGACGAACCGGACGGAGGAGTAGATCGATGGAGTATTCGATAGATGAATAAATTGATGAATTGACTGATTGATAAATATATGGATCGATTAACTAATTAAGTAAGTAATTAACTGATTGATTGATTCACCGATTCAGTTGCTATTCATTGATTCATTCATACATTCATTCATTCATTCACTCATTCACTCACTGACTAATTCACTCACTCGCTCACTCACTCACTCACTCACTCACTCGCTGTCACTCAGAAATTTGTACAATTTTAGGTGCACCCTTCCGGAATTTCCAAAGGACAAACTATTAAGGAGAATAACACATACAGGCGGTCGATGAAATGATAGCCGGTGACATTATAAAAATAAAAAACAAAAAGGCTGTTTGCAGGAGATAGGATGATTGCGATCAAAGTTAGAATTGGACCATTGAGGTGGATCATGGTTTGTAGTGTATACTTACCTTCAACAAACAGTACCTATGCTGAATTTGAACATGCTCCAAATACTTTGGAACAACATTGTTTGAAAAAAAGAGGTGACGACGATCTAATTATTCTTGGAGATTTTAATCCCCACGTTTCTGGAATTAGAAACCCAAATAGTCGAGAAAACCCAAGAGGACAACTTATTAAGGAGTTATTTCAGAAACTGAATCTGACAGCAGTGAATTTGCTCTCTAACTGCAGTGGACCTTGCCATACTTACGAGTCTACACGTTCATGCACAACGGTTGACTACATTTGGTTGGACAACGGTCTATTAAAGTTGCTAATAGGTTAAGAAGTGGTGAATATGCATTCTAATGTTAACTATAAATCATCAGTACAAAATTCTGCGCAGAAAGGCTTTGAGGCTATCTCCAGGATGGCTAGATCGGGTTGCCGCTGAAGTGCTCTAAATCCTAAAATTTCCGTACTGTTGTGGAAAAGCATTGCTTTGTCTCATATGTTATACGACTGCGAGTTGTGGTATTTGAACAAGCAACACATTAGAGAGCTTGAAAAAGTTCAAAATGTATTCAGCAGAACTGTTCAATCCTTGCTATCTGGTACATCTGTCTCGGCAGCGAGAGGCCTTTTACGGTTGGGTAGCATAGAAACTGACATTAACAAGAAGAAATTATACCTTTTGGGCAGAATTATTAATTCCGCTCACGCCTTGCGCATAGAAAACTTTTTGTCAGACGGCTGGTAAAGTGGAACGAAATACACAGAACGAAAAGGAATTTCGCCCACGTTCATCTGGTTATTTCAGAGGAAAAGGAAAGGTATAGTTGCTGTTCGTGTTAAAGTTGAAAGAGAAGATTTTGAGCCAGTCTTGAATAATACGTTTTGGCTAGGATAAGGGTCACGCAAAACCATGGTTTTCTAAACAAAGCTGGTTGACTATACCGTTTGCTGTTCATTACCAGAAACTATACTATCACTAACGCCAACCTCAAACTCATTGACTTAAAAATACATTTTTCTTATTCAATCGACATTCACTAGCGTAGATACGCTAACGTTTGCATCAAAAGGCATTCCATAGCGCAAGCAGACGACCATTAACACCATTATACTATAGATTAGGCATAGCAAAGTTTCAATTATGCAAGATATTTCTCTTGCGTAAATGAAATTTTATTATCCCTAATGTAAAGAAGAATGGTGTTAATGGTCGTCTGTTGGCACTATAGAATGCTTATTGATGGAAATAGTTGCGTATCTACGCTAGTGAATGTTGATTGAATAAAATGAATACATTTTTGCGTTAATGATTTTGTGGTTCGCATTAATCATTGCACATTTTCTGGTAATGAACAGTAAAAGGTGTAATAGAACAGTTAACAATGAAACCGGAAAAAAAATTAACTAAAGCTTAGTTGTTGGAACTGTAGTGGGATTTATGGAAGTTTTGTATATATTAACTATAAATTTACGTGTTGAGGTGGGGGAAATGGAGTCTCAACGGGAAAGGATAAACTGGGTGACAAGTACCTCTTTGAAGAGATAGCTAGGAGAAGTTGGTCTTCTAAACATCTTAATCCATGACTCTGGCGTGACACGCCACGGGGGTTCCAAGTGTTTCTTACCGTATTTCCTTTATTAAGCCCTCCCCCGGGGGCTTGTAAATTTTAGGCCGTCAAACGAGGGGGCTTATTTAATTTTACAAGTCAGAGCAAGAAAAAACCGAGACCTAATACAGACCGTACAAATAGATTTTCTATTAATGGAGTTAATGCAGACAGAAAATACAACATGTCACTTAATCAAGTAATTTTTTTTTATAGTTTTAGAGTAGGTAATTGGAACCACACTGGCGATATAGTTGTGTAAATGTAATACTTTAATGACTGGGAGTCAACATGGTAATAATGGAGTGCGCTTTAAGATCCGGATTATAACGCGTTTGGGATGGCTGCGCATAAGGGTATGCCATGTAAAATCGATTCAGTCTTGGTCTCAGAGTAGATGTAGGGGCTCATATAAGTACTGTAAAAATAGTTAAAAATTTGAACTAGTTGGAAAGGGGAATTATAAACCGAACACATGTTCTGGGTTTTTACCAGCTGTTAGATGGCTACGCAGTTTGACATGCAAAGTAAAGTTGAAAAATTAAGTATGTATATAGCAGATCGAGAGAAAAGAAGAGAATAAAAGATGCGTAACATTGTCTCGTGCAAAATTCTTTTGGGACAGTTCCCTGGACGTACGTTTCGGCCTTCTATGGTGGTCTCTTCAGCAGGGATTTGGGTTCGGGGGTCGATGTTTTCCATTTGAAAGGTAAAAAAGTCAGTATAGAGCGTTATGATAGTTTGAAGAGAAAAAGGGTCAGCTTACCAGGTTGTGTCCCGAAACAATTATGCACAAGACAATGTTGCACATGTCCTATTCTCTCAGATTTACTGCGCAAATGATGAATTAAAGTACAGTATTTTAATAATTATTTTACTTGTTATGCTGATAATGAAGGGCTTAGTAGAGGGGAGGGAGCTTATTTTTATTTTCCACTTTCCGTAGTTCCTCTATTAAGCCTTTGGGGGACTTATTAATTTTAAGCCGTCTAACTGAGGACGTATTAGAAGGGATACTTAATGGAGGGAGGGGGCTTATAAACTTTAGTATGCCAATGGGGGGCTTAATAGAGGGGGGAACTTAAGAGCAGATGTCAGTAAATATCGAGAACTCGTGGACAAACATGAAATTTCGGATTTCTTTATATTTTGACTGGATAATCCCTTTGGTGAACTGTTATTGAAAATCACGATAAAACTTCCCAAAGGAATTTTGTTTTGAGGTTAAACGTGAAATACTGCATCGAGTCAGAGACGGCGTTTCATCGGCCGAAAACTAGCCAAATATAACACGCTCTTGACGCATAATGGTTCATCGTATCTGTATGAAACTGAACACTTCAATATTTAGACATTTGGTGAACTAGAAAATTAAATAAAATCAGAAACACGGGCATTTTTATGGACGTTTAAGTGAGCATGAAGTTTGTTAATTTCAACACCATGACAAAACTGTGTAAATGAGGAAAGTTCAAAGACAAAATTGGTGCCCTGGTATTTCGAATTTTACCGAATAAATTTTATATTAAAAGAAAGCTCTGTTATAACATTATAATATATAAAAAATTTACCTTGGGTAATTAAAGAGTCACCTGTCGAGAGCTGCAAACGTCGGGGTTATTTTCCATAAATTCACTAATGTCACACTACTGGTACTAAGAAGATATCTTTTAAACTCTCAGCGCTTATTTGACTTTTGGCAAATGTTTCGCACTTTTCAATGTTTATTAGTGAGGTGTGCACAGAAGAATAGTTCTTAAAGCTTCTGATCGATCTTTTAGAACAAGGCCAAAATGATAAATATATTCGCTGGTAGTGACTCCACGAGTCACTACCAGCAAAAATCCTCGTCCATTTTTTTTAAAAAGTCACCTGACATCAGATTAGAAATTTCAGAGAAAGCGTTTTTGAGCATAGTGTTTTTATTTGCTAGCAAAAACGTCTAATTATTGTTTAGTGGCAAGCAAGAACGCATTTGAGTGACGGTGGCACTTGCAACGATGAAACAGTTTGTTTTAGTTTTACTGTTTTACTAACAATCCATCACCGAACATATACAAAGAACTGTGAGTAATCAGGTGCAATAAGTATATACGAGGCAACGCTATAAAACAGCGTGTCTACAAAAACATGTAAACAAAGTAAAAAATGATTTGAAACAAAAAGAAAAATTTTTAGGTCAGTTTGATGTCGTTGATGAAATTACCTACGGCCTTAAGATATGTTCTATAATTTTATACAATATTCTGACGAACTTCCTCATCTGCTGCTAATGCTCTAAATAATCCAGGACTACCCTTTTAAATCGAGCCAAAAGAGTAAAGCTATAGTTTCAAAGGTGTTTTCCGAGATAATAAGAACCCAGTTACATCATTCTATAAAAAATATTAGTATTTGTATACCGCTGACAATAATCAGTTTCGGAATTGTCGCCGAAGATCCATACCAAATGACTATATTTTCTAATTGAATTAGATACTCGTTTATTAAAAAATAGCGTTTCGTTGATTTACCAACCAGCATATGACGGCATCGTACTCATTTTCGTCCTTGATAAATGGCGAGAATTCTTGCGGCCAGACTGCGGAGTATTTATCGGTTGTAACCTGTGTTTTCCTGAGTGAGTGTCAAAAAGTATTATAACATCTTAATTCTAACAAAGAGTACGGAGATTTAAAAATACCAGCCGTTTCGCCCGTTATAAAACGCTTAAAGCGTCAGTTCTAAATTTTAGATAACGCTTTGAAGCGTGGCCCAATTGTAATCTGAGCAACCTGACCTCAACCTAACCCGAACCCTAAACCTAACCCTGTTTCAAACCTAACACATTGACCAACTCCCCCCAGCTTTCGGGGGAACACTTTCATAGGGTCAGGTTGCTCAGATTACAATCTGTCCACGTTTCAAAGCGTTATTCTAAAATTTAGAACTGAGGGAAGCGTCTTAGGACCGGTGAAACGGGTGAAAAAGCTAATCTTTGCTCGCCCAGGTAAGAAAAACTAATAACAAATAATTACATTTATTAAACCCACTTGTGGTATTGGCTGGTTAATCAGCAGAACTTGACCTTCCAACGGACTCGCAAGAGATTGCAGCTCACAACACGTCTTCAGCAATGGGTTTCCGTAGAATCGATAGTATGTAATCGACGGCAATTCTTTGTTGGGGAACTAGTCGAAACAAACGGGAGGAGTAAGGGTACCCGTTGGAGATGAGTTCAAAATAAGAAAAATATTCTGTAAGGTGTAGTGGTGATGAAAAATGAAAGTGTCCATTGGTTTTCATTTTTCATATTTTTTTTCCCGTATACAAATTTTATCTGAAAACATTTTCTGATTAGTTACAACTGTCGAAAATCTGAGAATAGGAAACTGGAATGTAGGATCAATGACTGAAAGAGGACGAAAAATTGTAGATGTGAAGGAGAGGAGGAAGGTAGAGATTCTCTGCGTGTAGGAAACAAAGTAGAAGGGGAATACGGTCCGTCAACTAGGAAATGGCTATAAATTACTCTACTCAGGATACGACACGAAGACTAATGGAGTAGGAATAATATTAAGTAGGAAAATGACGGAAAAAGTGGTTGAAGTTGATAGATATACGGACAGGGTAATGAGGGTGAAATTAACAGTGGGAAAAGAATTATGGAATGTGATATCTGCGTATGCACCTCAGGTTGGGAGGCCATGGGTAGAGAAAGAGTCTTTTGTGGTAGAGCTAGAAGATATGATAAGGAAGATACCTGGAAACGAAACGTTAATAATTGGAGGAGATCTTAACGCACACTTAGGAGAGCGGAATGAGAATTATAGAGAGGAACATGGACAACATGGGTATGGCACTAGTAATGAGGAAGGAGAGCTATGGCTGGAGATGATGGAAGTGAACCAACTCTGTGCAATTAATACCTGTTTCAAGAAGAGGAGAGAGCATCTATATAACTTATAAGAGCGGGAATAATGCCACGCAAGTTGATTACATCTTGGTATGGCAAGAGGACAGGAGCAATGTGAGGAACGCAAAATTATTCCCCTACGAAGCAGTAACAAAACAACATAGGCTGCTGGTTGGAGACATTTCAGCTAATGTAGAGAAGACCAGGAGAAAAGTAAAGAGAGCTTCTAAGACCAAAGTATGGAAGTTGAAGACACGGGCAGAAGAATATAATGAGAATATTAAAGAGCGATGCTTAATGGAAATATGGGAAAGTCAAACAGGGGATGAGATGTGGGAAAAATATGTAAAGTATCGTATGAGGAGGCGGAAAAAGTTTGTGGAAAATCAAAAGGCGGTCGCCCAAGGAAAAAGGAGACGTGGTGGTGGGAAAATGAGGTGCAGATGGCTATAAGAGAGAAGAAGAAACCGTGCAAAGCACAAAGGGATGGTTTAGCAAATCAAGATGAGTATAAGAAGTGGAAGAAAGAAGCAAAACGTGCAGTGGCTTGAGCAAAAGAGAGAGCATGGAAAGACTGGTATGATAATTTGGAGACGAAAGAAGGAGAGAAGAAGATCCATAAAATAGCTAAACAGAGAGGTGAACAGAAGAGAACAGCAGTGAAAGACAAAGAAGGAAGAATCCTCACTGGGGAGAAAGAAGTAAAGGATAGATGAAAAAAGTATTTTGAAGAGTTGTTAAACATAGAAAATGAAAGAGACGACCTAGAAGAGAGTGAAATAGTCCATGGTCCAGTGGAGGAGATCTCCGTGGCAGAAGTGAAGAAAGCGGTTGAGAGCCTGAAGAACGATAAAGCTGCAGGACCTACTGGGATAACCGCGGAGCATTTTAAATACCTCGATATAGAGGGAATTGGATGGATAACAATGTTGCTTAATAAAATTATGGAGGAGGAAACAGTTCCTGTGGCTTGGACAAGGAGCTATTTGATTAAGATTTATAAAGACAAAGGTGACCTGTTACAGTGCTAGAATTTCAGAGGAATAAAGTTGCTTGAGGTGGGACGTAAGGTGCTAGAGAAGGTTCTGGATGGAAGATTAAGAAAATCAGTGAAGATAGGGGATGCTCAGTTTAGTTTCCAACCAGAAAAGGGGACAATAGATGCAATGTTTATCTTGAGACAACTGCAAGAGAAAGTTCTAGAAAAGAGGGAGAAACTGCTTGTTGCATTCTTAGATTTAGAAAAGGCTTACGACCGAGTACCCAGGGAAGTTGTCTACTGGTGTATGAGGAAAAGAGGAATACCGGAGAAATTAGTGAGAATGGTTAAAGCAACATATGAGGTGACAACAAGGGTGAGAATGCCCTTTGGCGATACAGAAGAGCTTGAGATCAAAGTTGGCCTGCATCAAGGGTCAGTTCAGAGCCCTTTTCTTTTTATCTTGGTATTGGTTACACTTACGGGGGCATATTGGAACTGCTATACCTTGGGAGTTACTTTTTGCTGACGACATTGCATTGATTGGGATAACGAAAGAGGAATTACAGGGAAAGATCTTGAAATGGCAAAACGAACTGAAAAGGGGAGGTTTGAAGATGAGCGCAGAGAAGTCAGAAATCCTGGTGATGGAAAGAAATCAAGGAGCAGTTGTTAGGATAGTGGACACTAACGGTAAGGAGTTAGTACAGGTGGAGGATTTCAAGTACCTGGGGTCAGTGTTGGAAGTAGAAGGAGGCTCGTGGAAAGCAGTGAAGCAGAGAGTGAAGGTAGCGTGGATGAAATGGAGGGAAATGTCAGGAGTCACTTGCGATAAGAGGATGCTACGGAAGTTGAAATGCAAAATTTACAGGACAGTAATAAGACCGATACTGTTGTACGGAGCGGAATGCTGGACAATGAAGAAAAAAGAAGAGAATTTGCTGAAAAGAACGGAGATGCGAATGTTGAGATGGATTCTGGGAGTGTCGTTAAAAGATAAGATAAGAAATTATGAGATCAGATGAAGATGTGGTATGCATTGCAGAGAAGGTTAAGGAAGCAAGGTTAAGATGGTATGGACATGTGTTGAGGAGAAGCGAAGAAGAGCCAATTAGAAGTATTATGGAACTAAATATAGAGGGAAACAGAGAACGGGGGAGACCAAAGAAGAGATGGTTAGATTGCGTGAAAGAAGATTTGAATGAGAACGGACTAACATCTGATACGACGAGGGACAGAAGCTATTGGAGAACCAGAATCCGAGCAGCCCCTGGGACAGTCTGGGACTAGGACTGTGTAAAAGAGGAATAAGATTTATTATTAGTTTTTCTCACCTGGTCGAGCTACGATTAGTTTCATCTCACAGTCAGTTTTCTCTGTATTTTCGTACACCTTCTTAGAACTAAAACCCCGTTTACAAGGTAACATTTTGGGCACGGCACGGCTAAAATTTTGGTACGGGTGCTGCTATTTTTGAGCACGGCACGGGTGATTTTTATAGTGTCAACTGTACGGACTTCTCAAAATTTGGTACCCGTGCCTGAAAATTTAGCCATGCCAAGCACCTCTGTATATTTACATGTGCAATCCCTATTCATTTCCTACAGTTCTCAAAAGGCATTTTGAGCAGCGTAAAGGACACATTAAATATAAGTTCTTCTTCAAACTCTTTTCTCTTTGTTTATGTTCAATAATCTTACCATCTAACAAAACTGTACTTCCGAGAGGACCTGTAAAGGCACCCCTCATCGGGTTCAATGTTACTACAGAAGAAAACCAGAGTACCCTGAGAAAATATGCAAGTTTTGGTAGAGTCAAACTGGGCAACACTCTTCCCACTTGAGACCAAGGTAACTTTAATCAGACAACTGCACGACGCCAAAATTGAACCATAGTCACAGTGGCGAGAGTCCCACCATTTCGATGAATAAAACAACAGGGACATACAACAACGGCATAACATCTGAAAGATGTTGTAGAGTACGAAACCAAATAACACACTTTGTTATTGACTTCTTTTTCTTCGTTGGATTTTTAAAAGCATTTTAAGTTCAAGTCACTAGCTTTCTTAATTTCTAACATTTCAATTCAAGAATTAATTCGTTCACTTACTACCAATGGAAACAATTCAATTTTCTGTGTATTATTAGAGTTCTGTGAACATCTAATACCCGGCTTCCCTTATACATCTGCTGAAAACAACGGCCAGAATACCTATCAAAATCGTATTTGTAATGTTAATTGCAGCAATTGTGTTTCCATTCATTTTGGGAGCTCAATGTTTACATGAAAATGAAGAAACCGCAAAATGCTCTAGTAGTTGTATTCAGTTGACGTATTAAGTTGAACCTGCTGTTGTTATAACGTAAACAAACCCGTTTCAACTTGCTTTCTTCTTTTCGGCAGTCGGGAGCAAACAGCTGATTAAATGACCTCAGGGTGTTTCATTTGAGTAAATCGTGTGAATTCCAAAATATACTGACTGAAAAGCATGATTTCTCGTCTAAGCAAGTTCTCTACGTTTGTACTTAAACACGGAGCGATCGCATAAGAAGAGGCTGAGTTTCTCAGCCTGTCAATTATGATTAAGGAAAGGTCGCATGTTATTGGTCAATTGAGTTCAGACCAATTTCCGGTGGACGAATATCACGTTCAATTGAGGAGAATATAGGAGATTAATTTGTTTGCAACGACGTTGCTGCCTGGATAATATTTTGCGCCTGTTGGCCATTTGAACTGTTTTGACTGAGCCAACAATCCAAGAGCAATTCCATCACTTCAATATTTCCTGCCGGTTTTCCGTTGGACAGTAACTGATTCCTCATGGTGTTGATCTTTTTACGTACTTCTACCAAGCGCCCTTCCTCATCGCGTTTCACTTCCATTTTGAAGCCGTAGTAGGCCTTGCTCTCTTTAATTGTTCTTTTATTGCGATCATACTTGCTAAGCCCCGCAGAAAGCGGAGTTGTGCTTTGCGCAGAGATAGAAGTCCGACCTGTTGGATGAGAGCAACCGAGCATATTTGCCACAAATGAATTTGAAAGTGGCGCCAGTTTTTGTTTATATTTATAATATTACAAGCTTCAAGTTATGCACCAAAAAGAATACAGATGGCTATGACGCATCGCGGACGTAATAAAATGTGAATTGCGCGGGTAGGATGACTATAAGTGAATGAAGATGCGCAGGACGTCTCGAATGATTGTAATGCGACGTATAACAACCAGAAAAATCAGTAAATGTGGCATGTTCAGCCATTTATTGCTTTATATATTGTTTAGCTGTATTTTAAAAACACATTTTAAAAGTATTTCCGTAAGCTTTAGGCTCTAGGACACGATTGTGGAGCTCAACGCTGTCCAGTTCAGTCACGCTTCAAAGTGTCCGCCTTTTTGAAACATGCAACCGCCACACGAAGCCAGAAATGTGGGAGGAGCTTACTCTTTTATAGCGTCACTCCGTGTTTAAATCAATGATGCCAAATAGCATCATGTAAAATAAACATGATCGCTACAATGTCCTGAAATCAGACTATATTGAAAAACTTTTTAGTCACTAAATAAGTAAAAGTTATATGCCGTGATCAAGATTTGTAAGCAATACATCAACTTGAGTGTGAATCGCGAAGGTTGATGTATCGCAGAAACATCGAAGATCAAGTTATATAACCTACTA
The DNA here is from genome assembly GCA_030142905.1 of Heliopora coerulea. NCBI lineage: Eukaryota > Metazoa > Cnidaria > Anthozoa > Scleralcyonacea > Helioporidae > Heliopora > Heliopora coerulea. The sequence continues at coordinate 5,439,225 of JASJOG010000002.1, forward strand.
ATAGCTCCATTGTTGAAGTTTAGGAAGGAATCTTTAAATTTCCCGACAAACATATAGACATTGCGAAATTTTGACAGGAAGAACACGAACACCTTAATGAGGTTGATAAATTAACCTATCGTCTTCCGGTGAACAAAAAGAAACTGAACCAACGATTATATCAGCCAGTTAAATACCTGGACGGTCGGCCTTATGCCAGATATACATTACTCGAGACTTACGGCCGTTGGGATAGGTAACAGGGATCAAGCCGAGGTTCTCGGTATTTAACCTTCACTTATTTTATTCAAATACACCTTTTACGTGATTCGCACTTTGCTGTCGTGCGAAACTTTTTCAAGTAGTTTTGCATGATACTTTCTTTGATAGAAGCGCATCGGTTTACTCCAAATATATTTTTACGAGTCAATGAAAATGACATTATTAACTAACCTGTACAAGTCTTTCCATCTCCTAAATATCCTTTATTGCAAATACATTTATACATTCCAGATCTAGCGTCAGTGCATGTCGCAAACCTGTGGCAATCATCCTTCTCAGTGCCACAGATTTTAGGTCCTAACAAACGTAAAAAATAAATAATACGTAATAGCCTGTTTCAACCGAATGCAATCAAAAGCCGTACTTTAGTGCCAGTAAAACCTTCCACGAAAATAACTCCATTTCTGGCCGGTACGCTATAACTGAAAAGCTATTCTATTATTTACCGTCATTATCTATAATATTCACAGAAGCTACTTGGCCCAAAGCTACTCCTTCTGAGGACGTGAGAGAAATATTAAATACTTCTGTTGGCTCATCTAAAATATCGTCAATCAACTCAATCTTGACTGATTTCGGTCCCTTTTCTCCCGTTTGGAATGTAATACTCTTTGTTAATGCAACAAAATCGTCCTTTCCAGCCGTTGACGGTTGAGTTATCACTCTAAAACAGTTAAAATATACAAATTTTGTAGTCGTTTTTATATGAACAGATGAAGCCCAAGCAGCGGCCGCTAAAATACAAGCTTCATGCTTCTTTCTATTTCAGTCTCAACTGGTTTAAGTATATAGATAGACTGACAGATAGGTAAACAAATAAACAGATTGACAGATAGACAGATACATATACACATGGCCAAATAGACCCATCAAGTTCATTTTGATTCTAGTAATATACAGCGGCGTAGCCTGGGAATCTGTGATACCAGGGCCTGGGAACCACACTAATAAGGGGGGCCGGGAGTATGCCTCCCGGAAAATTTTTGAATTCTTGGATTTCTGAAAGGGCATTTCCTGCATTTCGAGGGTGCCATTCTCGTATTTTAGGCTGCGGCGGCGAGCCGGATTCGAAGGCTTCAATAGGCGTTAAACTCGAACGGATCTTCCAAATTACTTTTTTAAACTACGCAATATCTCATTGATGAGAACAAATTGCGCGAATTTTTAGCGTGGGAGGAAAAATTGCGCAAAGAAATTCCCTTCGTAGGCCAAACTAAAAGGACTGATATCAAATTATTCAAAATTTATGGTGTATTTTTCAGTTGAATACGCCAAATACGTTTTTGGAAGCGCCCATGTTTGTACATGACGCCCGGGCCTGGGTCCGAGTGGGCCTTGATCTGGCTACGCCACAGGTCATATAGCGTGAAGTTTTTGCAGGCGATCTGAAAAGATAGTACTTGTCAAATCCTAAACTTCACAACTGCAATGAAAGTAGTGTTGAACCAGATCGTAAAAATTGAATAATGAATATTATTATGTGGCTGGCATTACTGCCGGTGACATGGAGCGTTCTGATTGGCTGAAACGCCCTGACTGGCAGTCATTACTTTCCCATAATGGACTGGTCTATTACTATTTGTGGTTTGCATCAGTAAATGTTAAGAGCTGGTTTTTCCCGCAGACTACGTGTTTTTTGTTTATTCGTCTACTTTTCTGATTAAAGTCATCCAGGAAAAGGTTTAATCAAGTCATAAGCAGTTGTAAAACTTTGTAAAACTTAGCTGACTCTCGTTTGTTTGTCTTCAAAGCAACTGGGAAATTTTTCCACCAAAACTTGCATGTCTGTAGGAAAAACCTGCTGCATGACAAAACCTCACTTTATTGGCATTGTTTTCATTCAGATGTCTAATTTATTGGTTTTTACTCGGGAATTCACAACAAATTGATCTTCCTTTGTGTTCTGTGCCTTAACGACTAACTCTTAACTTTGTCACGCCATACGAATTTAATGTTTTTACCAGACTGAGTATATTTTGCTTGTTTAAAACAAGCCATATAATAAACCTTTTACCAACCTCGTCCGCTTGGTCATTACTGATACCTTCCCGTAATCACCGAGCTCTCAGTTAATAAGAAGTTATCACGATTTGCATGACCTCATATTTTTCATGGCCCTTATTCTTTCCGAGATATTATTTGAAGTACTCAATATGCTTATACCACAATGAGGATTGGTCAATTTAAATTCCTAGCACCTAGAACTTTCAATTTTACTCTAAATTACGGACGTTTCTCAAGGAACAATGAAAACAATTCGGTTTTAATAATATCAAGTAGATTATTAGCCGACAGCTACTTCTTATAATAACATCCCTGAGTTCATACTTTAAGGCGACCTCAGCCATCCTTACTTGATTTACCGGATTCCTTTAATTTGTATTATCTGCATATAGACATGTTGATGTAAACTTCAGACAATTATGCTGGTTAATTTAAAAAACAGGAGCGGCCCCAAAATTGATCCCTGATGAACAAAATTTATCACAATTATTAAAAGCGAGGATTCGCAGTTTATGATGCATCTTCAAGTCTGGAAAGACGACGACACTATGTAAGCACTATCCATATTTATGTACTAGTTGTCTGTGCAGTCCAATAAAGCAAAGGGCGTAGAATAAAAATATCTAAAATCAAAATCCAAATCGATATTTAGATTATATATTGTTTGTAGCAAAATACATTATTACGTACAGTTGCTCGTGTAATGCCTCTACCAAAATTTCACTTACAACTGCTAAAATTAAAATACAACGATGATTGTCAAGCATGCTACGAGCACTTTGTCAAGTTATTGAGTGACTCTGATAATTTTCCACACAGACAGAGATGTTTCGGCTTCAGTGCCTAAATCCATGGGTGCAGTGAGGCCGGAACTCGTCGAAGCGCCACTCCGGAAAGTGGCATATATAGAAAGAGGATATCGGAAATACCAGGCTTTTGTAAGGCCCACCAGAGTTCCGGCACCTATAAAATTGGCACTGCACCTCTGGTTAAATCAAGTATTTTGTCAATGAATTATCAGTAATTACAGGAGTAAATTTTACATTTTGAGCTCAAATGTGATCGGTACAGATAGATTTCGAAATAGAAAAGTTAAGAGCGATTATCAGTAAATATTGAGAATCGTGCGACGGTTGTGAAAAATCGAATTTCGCTTTATTTTGCCGACTGATACCCGAAGTTGAACCAATTCAGGACATAATATTAAAAACTTCCAAGAATTTATATTCACAGAGAATTTTACAAAAATCGAAAATTCTGCTGAAATGCGATTTCCGGCGTGCTCAAAAGGCCGTCTTCTGACATAACTTTAGATAGATATTGAGAGCGCACAAAAAGTCCAAGTGACATCAAATTTGACACAACCATTAAGAGAATATACCCCTTTAAGACCTAATAAAAATTTTCTCCACGTTTTATTTTAGACCGTTCTTACGAGCTATTTTAGTAATGAGTACTCTTTTCACTCCTACGATAGTCAAAATGAAGATCAAGTTTGACTGCTTCGAATAACATTTGCTACATAACACATGCAAATAAAAACAGCATGACATGGAAGCTTGTTTGTTGTACTTTTAAAATTCACAGTTTCACCTTTGGAAAACGTACACATCCGCAGTAGTTAAATACATTGTCAGGCTGTTATGTGGAATATATTTTAAACGGTCGTCTAAGGTAAAGCTAACAGAATGATCTATTTCCGAGGGGAAAGAAGTAGTTACAACTACTATTGCTACCGTCTCCTTGTTCATAAACTACGAGACAATCCATATTAAATCCCGTCGCCTCAGATCAATCGCAATTGCACACACAATGAAATAAAACATCGGGTTTTATAAACGTCACAGTTAATTTGCCAACTCTTTTCAATTATTCGATAACGTATTCACAGTGATTTTCTTAATAATCGTTGCCAGAAAGTAATAAAAGCACTCAAATAAACACGTTTTTGGTTTTGTTTTTGTTTCCCCTGGTAGTTCATCAAGGAAAATCGCAATTTTCACCTCGAAGTGTACCTACAGCTTGTCAGTTCCATGTTGACGTTTCGCAATTCATCACATTAATTTGGGTTTTTCGGTAATTACTGGACAATTACGGGACTTTATTCGGGATAAGCCTTTGGTCATCAAGCCGACGTGGAAATTTTCGCCATGAGCAGCCTGGCGAAGGGGGTACCTGGAAGGCCTGTTCGTCTCCAATTTTACTGGACTGATGACAATATTTCCTGAAATATTACAGAAAATAGCTTAGAATGCCTAAAATCCAAAACTTAACGTGTAGGTTTATTCTCAGGGCCAAGATTCTCTGTGACCGCACTATGAGGTCTCCGAAGGCTCCCGAAGAATATAGGTCTAGCCACGCTATTGGTCGCCATTAAAAACAGTTCATAGAAAGTGTTCAATCAAGCTACAATTCTGTGGAGTTAGCTCGGATAAAGCCATCGACAGCGAGGTAAAGTTGTTGCTTGCATGACCAGATAAATGTTTCTTACTTATTAAGTTCCACCCCGAAATGTTACACGAGCTTGCGAAATCAAACGGGAAATAACTAAAGAACTATTTTCACTTCCACCAGTTGTCGATAAGGGATGGTGGCGATAGTGCAACCCAAAACAATCTTTGTCGCCCAGCTTTGGTTGGAATTGCAAAGACAATGAAACAGCACGTTTCACTTTATAAACGTCACAACTGCTTTGCCAGCTTAACTGATCTGCTTAATTAGAGTGAAACTGGATGTTCTCTTGCGCGGAACGTGGGAATATTGGCACACAACAATTGAGTTTTGAGTGACAGGTTCCCTATGGAACTAACTGCCAGTGGCCAGTTAGGATCATCGCTGCAGAGTACAAGAATTCGTCGTAGAACAGGTCTCTCCATAGAATGAGGTGTACTTTCGTGGAGTGAGGCGATCTTTGTACAGAATGTAGTTTCTCCGTGGAATGGAACATCCTCCGTAGAACAAAATAGTTCCGAAGAATGAATTTTCTACGTAGAATAAAACATTCTTCATAGATTTTCACCTTGGAAGGAAGATTCTACGGTAGAATCACGTCGTTACTTCTTATTTTAACGTATAACTAGCCTTGCCTTACGTACAAAGCTTTAATTGCTATTATTTCATGATTACATGCATTTTCTAACGAAAGTTTCATTTGGGAAAAGATGCTTTTGACAGGTGAATGTATAAACATTCGACGGAAATAAAATGGTTGATTAGCATTTAACAAAAAGTTAAAGGATTTGCTAAAAGGATTTTACAAGTAGTGATTTTTGATATCAATGCATTTGTTTTACTGAGGGACGTCTTGCAGATGATCCGAGTTATTTGCATTTGGTCGAGTCGTAAATAAGGAGAGCTACGAATTGATAATTTTATCAAGTCGAATTTTCGTAGCAAAATATTCGCTCTGAATTTCATTTAAATTAGAGGTTTCTCCTGAATTGCAAACGACGACTCATTAATTCAGGAAAGGGAATGATGACAATTCGTCAACACGTAATTTGAAAGATGTGAAAACATTTCATTTGTGACCGACAAGAACCGGAGAAATGGAAGGTGTCGAGGATTACTGCAAATACTGAAATAAAATCTGCTTGGGGAGTTCGTTGTTCGACTGAATTGGCAGGCGTATGTAACGTGAAATCTAAATTCGTTAAAAAAAGTTTACCGATCGATATGGTAAGAAGTAATTTCATTGAGATTACGAAATCTTTGTGTGCAATTTTCGTTTCGAAGAATTTTCACGTATCTTCAGAAGGAAAAATGTTGAAATTGTTAGACATACTGCGTGTAACATTAAGATTATAAATTGTGTGCAGAGGAATTATAGATTTAGTCGAAGTGAGTTCAGTAAATTAAATGAGGTTTCGAATTATAAATTCAAAGGATGTATATGACTTCCTAGGCATGATGCATATACATTCCCTAGAAACTTACCATATATCCCTTGGATTTATGATACAATATTTTACCTAATTTACACTGGCCATTAAAAAGGATCGATCACACAGAAGCTAAAGATGGTGACGCCATAAACGTTGTGACAAATCTTATCATGACAAGTAATTACACCGAAAACAAACAGAAAACAAATCTTGATAATTAGTGGCTCCTCCACGAGCTTTGATCACTGCTTTACACCTTCAAGGCATGCTATTTATTAAAATAATTAGCTTATCTAATGGAAAGCCTTGCCATGCAGCTTTTACAGCACTCCAAAGTTCTGTGACATTGGTAGGGTTTTGCTCTTGGACCATTGTCTTAAGTTGGTCCCATAGATTCTCAATTGGGTTGAGATCGGGTGACTGTGCTGGCCATTTCAAAAAAGTTATACCCTCTTCCTTACACCATCCTTTGACAAGGCGGGAGTTGTGACAAGTTGCATTATCATGCAGGAATATCCAACCATCTGGTATGGTCAGTATGTGTGTGGTTGGAATAAGCGAATTTTCTAGGAGGTCAATGTATCGTTCTCCATTGAGCTTTCCATCTATCTTAGAAAGACAGCCAACACCTCTTGCATTGATGCAACCCCATACCATAATGCCACCACCTCCATGTTTAACAGTTGTCCGAATGCAGTTTTCCTTTAGTTCTTCGCCAGCCATTCTTCTGACATACACACGCCCATCACTCCTATGAAGAAGAAACCTTGATTCATCACTGAAGATAACTTCGGATCACTGTTCAGCCGTCCAATCTTTGTGTGTTTGTGCAAACTGTAATCGACATTTCTTATGGCGAGCAGTAAGTCTAAGCTTCTTTCTTGGGCTTGCAGCCCTTTAGGCCAGCCTCTCTAAGCCTTCTTTGGGTAGTGGAAACCGTGATATTGACACCAAGTTCAATTAGCATCTCAGCTTTTATTTGCGGTGCAGTCTTGTAGCAATTTGACTTCCTTTTCCTTACCATGAGCCTGTCCTCCCTCTCAGATATCTTTCGTTTCCGTCCAGGCATCTTGGCATCTTTCACACTACCGGTGAGTCTCTTCTTCTTGAGGATTTCACTGACACTGCTTTGAGTACAACCCACATGAGCAGCAATTTCACGTCGTGTGTAACCTTCTTCGGATAATGCTAGCACTTTTGCCACTCTTTGGACCCATTATTTCGTATCTTCCAATTTGTGACAGGCCAACAACCCTTTCTTGTAAAACTTGAAATTCATTTAGCATATGCTATAAAATACTTTAAAAACAGAATATCTCTACATATATTATGGGACACATCTCAATCTATCCAAAACATTCATTAGTATAACCCTGAAGCCTGTTGGTGTACAATGTGCTTCTTGTCTTCCTATGTAAGCAGAAAGTAACATAAATCTTAACATGATCGATTCTTTTTGACCGCCAGTGTATTAACACTCTCTTTCCTGCTGAATATCAAATTCCCTTCGCGGGCTGTCAGACTCTCGCTTGTGTTGTGAGTATTTAAGTTAAATAAAGGATTATGAATAACAAAGAAAATTCTGTCAATCATGGAATAAATAAGAGTTAAAGCCCTCTAACGTCGGCTTTAACTCAAATATATTATTGCAATAAAGATGTTCGGGAACACTGCAGCTAGAATTTTACCTTAAATAAAAGATCATGCAACCGTGCTCATCAAATTAAAAGATAAGGGATTTCCATGTAACGAATAAAGAGAACTAAAAACACGGCCAGTTACATCGACCTTCAACCGAAATAAGCGAAAGTTTATTCTCTGAAGAATGTTCCATTCTCCCGATAAAATTTGTTGTAATGAGAATGTTACATTCTACGAAGCTAATTTGTTCTACGGGGAAATTACGTTCTGTAGAGAACTGGCCTCACCCCGTGGAAGTACACCTTATTCCACAGAGGAACTATCGTTCTACAGAGAAATCCTATTCTGTGCAGCGATGGCCCTAACGGTCCACCGTAATTTCAATAGTAAGTATATTTTAAATCTTGTAAGAAATTTAGTTTGGTGGATGAAAAATTCTGGTTTTGCCTAAAGAATCGATTTCATGATGAAAGCCAAGAGCGGATCCATAATAAAATGCTAGGGGTAACTGCGCGCGGCTTTCCAGGACGTCAGGGCAAATATTGTCGCCAAAAATTGAGCTTTCGGCCTTTTGAAAGCGATTGCACTTTGGATACGCAGCACATTAAAGGTCGATTGCGTAAATTGTGCAGCCTCAACATTCAGAAAGGGTGCGTCTAGACGTGGCAATATTGGTATTGGGAACGGAGCGGTTGACCTCTCTAGCCCCCTTACACCCTCTTAATCTATCCTTGAAAGCTCAACGTTTCTCGTCATTGACGAAGTAAAGCCGGTCTAAGACTTTCCATGAGATACGGTTACATGTCTCTGAATGCTGAGCGTACCTGATGATGACTGAAAACCAGTCAAGACGTAGATGTTCAATGAAAGAAATATGCTGACAATAGTCGGAGTTACCGTTGTTTTGTATTTTATCAGAATACTCAGTGGTTTCTGTAATTATAAACAATTAAAGGACAAATGTTGCATTTTGGACAGAAATCCCCCCTGCCATACCCTACATCTACGCCCCTGTTCTCTCCACATGATATGCTTGGCAGTTTTGTGTTCGAGACATGAACTCCAACATAAAAGTCTTGGAGACAACGTCGTGTACCACCTTCTTAAGAAGGACTTCCAGAAGAATCTGGCTGGCAATTGACAAAAATCTTACCCAAGTGCATGAGCTAACTGTCCGTCAAAATTCCAATTCTAAGTGACAGTACTCCAAATCGTACGCAACAGAGAGTCCAATTTGAACTTTGGGTGCTTACTGACACATTCTTGTAAAGTTGAAATTTAAAATTTTCGACCCATGAGTACTTTATTTTCAACAAATAAACATTTTAGAATAAAAAACTGAATGCAATACGAATGAAAACGTATACCAACCGTCAAAAATCTAGGCAATTTCAGTTATTGATCTGGAACGCTCCAGTATCAAAACTGCTTCTGGTTACCATTTAAACTAATCAAATTACTGATAATTTGGTGATCCCTGTTTTTTTTCCATGAAAATATTCACGACAGCCAGTTCTTCCCAAGTCATTGTTCAAATTTACAATTTTCACCTTTCAAGGGAAAATGCAACTTTGAAATCAAAAATGTTTCCTCCACAGAACTTAAGATGTCCAAACACGCCCCTTGAACTGTCATTAAATAGCGACAACTTCGACATTGGCTTGATAACCAAGGCTTATCCCGAATAAAGTCCCGTAATTGTCCAGTAATTACCGAAAAACCCAAATTAATGTGCTGAATTGCGAAACGTCAACATGGAACTGACAAGCTGTAGGTACACTTCGAGGTGAAAATTGCGATTTTCCTTGATGAACTACCAGGGGAAACAAAAACAAAACCAAAAACGTGTTTATTTGAGTGCTTTTATTACTTTCTGGCAACGATTATTAAGAAAATCACTGTGAATACGTTATCGAATAATTGAAAAGAGTTGGCAAATTAACTGTGACGTTTATAAAACCCGATGTTTTATTTCATTGTGTGTGCAATTGCGATTGATCTGAGGCGACGGGATTTAATATGGATTGTCTCGTAGTTTATGAACAAGGAGACGGTAGCAATAGTAGTTGTAACTACTTCTTTCCCCTCAGAAATAGATCATTCTGTTAGCTTTACCTTAGACGACCGTTTAAAATATATTCCACATAACAGCCTGACAATGTATTTAACTACTGCGGATGTGTACGTTTTCCAAAGGTGAAACTGTGAATTTTAAAAGTACAACAAACAAGCTTCCATGTCATGCTGTTTTTATTTGCATGTGTTATGTAGCAAATGTTATTCGAAGCAGTCAAACTTGATCTTCATTTTGACTATCGTAGGAGTGAAAAGAGTACTCATTACTAAAATAGCTCGTAAGAACGGTCTAAAATAAAACGTGGAGAAAATTTTTATTAGGTCTTAAAGGGGTATATTCTCTTAATGGTTGTGTCAAATTTGATGTCACTTGGACTTTTTGTGCGCTCTCAATATCTATCTAAAGTTATGTCAGAAGACGGCCTTTTGAGCACGCCGGAAATCGCATTTCAGCAGAATTTTCGATTTTTGTAAAATTCTCTGTGAATATAAATTCTTGGAAGTTTTTAATATTATGTCCTGAATTGGTTCAACTTCGGGTATCAGTCGGCAAAATAAAGCGAAATTCGATTTTTCACAACCGTCGCACGATTCTCGATATTTACTGACAATCGCTCTTAACAGTGTGAATAAAGTAAATGGTTTGAACCTGGGAGAATCGTGACATGTTTGAGGAAGTTGATCGTCCAGGTTAGTGTAGTCTTGAGAAAGACTGTTGGTTGAAGTGACTGACGTTTCGACAGCCTTAGCGGCGGTCATCTTCAGACTCTGAAGATGACCGCCGCTAAGGCTGTCGAAACGTCAGTCACTTCAACCAACAGTCTTTCTCAAGACTACACTAACCTGGACGATCAACTTCCTCAAACATGTAACAGTGTGAATATTTTTGATGTGATGGTTTTTGGGGTTTTTTTTAATTTTTTGAATGTTTTTGATGTGATGTTATTTCAATATCATTAATTTATAAGCTACTGTATGTTTACAATTATTTGTAGTGCTTGCAATGGTGGAGCAAATATCAACAAATGATAGTTATCTTTTGGGACTTAAGTGAAGCTATCCGCCGTTAAATATGTCGTTAAATCTTCCGCCACCAATGAAACACACTTGCCAGATATTTCGACAGGCTGTTTTCAAATTGATATATTATTTTAGTGAATTAACAAATTAACAATCATTGGGTCCCATTGCATTTTTCGGGTGGAGCCTACGTCAGTGACTCAATCAAGAACAAGATATCTGAAAGAGCAGTCCATTTCGAAAGAAAATATCTTTTCCCATGCGCAGTCATTTCTGGTAATTCACCCAGTCAAATGTTACCTCGGTGATGATTCAACGCTTTGGTAAAAATATATCCTTTCCTCTGATAATTGAAACTATTGACTCAGAATTTCTCGGGAAACGTGCAATCTATCTTATAATCTTGCAATATAACTATTACGGTTTCAAACGCGGGTGATAACATTATTTGAGGAGGCCCGTATCTGCTGGGCTTCCCATATTGTTGATCGTCCCGTGCAAAAATGCGTTAAAAATGTTAGTACAGAACTCTCATCTACTTTCATAAATCATACCCATAGCTATGCAAGGAATTTTTGCATATATTTATTACTAGCAATAATCTTCAAACTGTTCAAACGCCCGTTTACGTTACAGGTTAAACAATTAATATAATCTATGTTGTCTTAATGTGAATGCAAGTGCTTTGTTGCTACGTAGACCTACTCAAGAAAAAATTCTCCGTATTTATATCTTAACTATTAACTTAAAAAGTCCAACCCAGAATAAAAATAATTGATTTAGGTCTTCAACCTACCCAATTGTCACAGGTGTAATTATTTCGCCGGATGTCACTCCAATTTTAATCATTGCAGTTTCATTTTCTTTAACATCATAAACACGTTTCGTGAAATCGATGACAGCACCTAAGCACCACGAAATAATGAAAAATGTTAATTATAATGATATTATTCCCCCTGAAGACTGCACTTTAGTGGTACACCAGAAGTATTCTTACCAGTCGTCGGAAATAGCAACTCATGGCTAGAAATGCAGCCCTGTAAGCGGTGCGATGTGTGGGCTCATGTGGTTCAGTGATTCAGCGCATTATACAGATCAGTGTGGTTCAATTCGGGAAAGACAACATGACGGTTCGTTTTTACCAACAATTGCCCAATTTAAGCACAGCTGATTTTCTTCTTGAAAATAAGAAGAAAAGAGTGAAATTTTATGAAGTGAGAGAGTAATTTCCAGAAGAACGCGGAAACGAAAGGTAAAGCAACTAAATATAGTTTGATAGTGTTTAATGTGGTCACATCGTAACCTTAATACATGTAGCTTTTTGGTGTATAATTTTGGTGGCTTTATTAATAGTTTATATTAAAGTTATTGACTTCGAATTCGCTCTCCTTTATACACATTTTAAGGTTGAATATCTCGTAAAGTGGAGTGGGTATAGTTCCTTGTACAACTGTTGGGAACCTGAACAAAATTTAAATGCTTTTGCGTTGAGGTACGGTACATGTATTAAAGACTGAGTGGTATTATTATGCATTTCACTGTGCTGGTGTTATGAAGTTCTATAACATTCATATATATGTAGTCACAGACTGTCTGTGAAGGATATTTAAAACACTGACGTCTTGTTTTCTTGCATTTTGTCGTAGAACATATTTGAACCCACAACCAGCAGCTGAATTGGTTTCAGCTGGAATAGACATGCTGCACACTGCAATTTTAAAGAATCTAAAATCCAGAAGTATGTTGCCCACACTGGTGAATTTCAGGCATGATGTTTTTCGATACTTGTTTAAAAGCAGGGGTGTGGAGAGTGAGAATGGAAGGCATCTTTTACTTGAGAAAGATGATTTTGCTGGTGCAATCTACCTCAACAGTGGGATCAGATTTTGGACAGATTGGGGAATGGAACAAAGGTGGAATTTCCTGTGAAAGCAAAGCCGTTTCTTTCACACAGCCCCAAAACCCACCAGGTTATTGGTGGAAAAATTGTGTTAGTGCAAAGATATCAAATAGAAAAACTTTCTATTAACTGTAAAAAACAACCATTTTTTGTTTCAGTATAAAAAAGTATAAAAATAGTAAATGAAAACCTTTTGAGGTGCACTGGGACTTTCCAATCATTCAGTTAATTATTTAGTTTTGAGTTTTTAATATTAATATAAAAAACAATTTTCATGAGAGCAACAACTTGCTCTAAAATTGCTACTGTTTTGGCTTGGACATTTTCTATTATAACAGGCTGGTCCCTATGTACCTCAAAAATAGAGCTTACATGTATTAGTATTTTTCACTTTGATCAAGATTAGCTGCATGGTTGATTAATTATTCATGATTTGATAACAAAACATTTGAGTTTGGAACATTATAGCCTGAAAGATAACTCTTGATGTTTAATGAGCCAAGGATTTTTGTCAAAACACTAATGTATATATGGTATTTATTGTACAATATGACTGTAATTTCTACTAATCAATTAATGTAAATGCTTCAAATGTTATTCAAGAAATTAATATATACAGAAAAGGTTCTGGTATATTCTACTATTAGTGCATTTTGTTCCTGTCATATAGATATTTTTCTCTTCTTTTTTCTTTCCTCTTGAAGCTGGTGCTCCCAGTACTCAGTATTTTTTTTAGTGTACATTCTCTTTGCACATTCTTGCTTTCTCAAGTCCCATTACCGTGACTCAAGTTTCAACACGTCTGCAGCAGCAGTCCAATTGTTTGATTTTCTTAACACTATGCTTCGTGCAACATCGTTGTTTTTCTCAACTCCTTGACCACTAAATATTTTTACAGTTTTGTATGTCTTTAGAAATGTTGGCACATGGTAAACCATGGCATGCATGTATGGGGTTATATTGCTTTTTGCATAACCAACACATCTGTCTCCTAGTTTAACAAAAAGATTAATCCATTCTTGTGCTTTACAAAAGTAGCTTGTAATCATTTCTTCGGACGGTGTTTTGCAAGGGACGATAGAATAAATTATAGAAAACTTTATCCAAAGGCTTCTCGTTTCAATTTCGGCAGCTGGACGGATCAAACCTTCAAGCTTTTCCGGAAGTTCTTTCAATAATTTCTTCTTGTCTGGCCCTAAAAGACTTGTAAAATCATAATATTCTGAGCCTTTGCCATCTGCATTAGGTTTTTCCCAAATCTCAAATGAGACCCCACAAGATCGAATCGCGTTTTTTAAATTATCTACATGAATATTTGTTTGATCCTTCTTTCTCTTGTTCCAGTTGTCGGCCTGGTCCCATTGCACTGCTTTCAGTGACCAAATTTTTAATCAAGACATCCATGATTCTTAATAGCAAATGCAGTTCATCTAGTATCACATGATCCAACTCAATGTTTATAAGAGGGGTATTCACACAACAGAAATTTTTTGTTTTCTTCCCAGCTAATTCATTCATTTCCTTTAACGTGCGCCGAAGATTTGGTGAATTGTAGTGGTTCAAATCATAAGACATGTTCCACCTCTCATCCTTATGAATCTTGCACCAAGCACACGTATGATTCGAGGTGGCCCCACTAAGACCCATCATAAGTAATATAAATTTATAATCGCCACCAAGAAAGAATTCCAAGTTTACTGTATCTTTTCCTAGATCTAGTTTTTTTCCTCTTACCATGTCATTTATGTCATTTAATACATCTTTAAAACATCATAATGCTCTTTACCTTTAACAATAGTTATGGTGTAATTTCCCTTTGCTGCCAAAACATCATCAGAAGATTGCAAAATGGCAAAACTCATCAAAATAAAGCTCGAACTCCTAGTCATATTAGCCCCATCTCCAGAAATTTTGACTCTGATTGTTTCATTATCTTTAACAACATTTGGGTGGGTAATTGTATATTCTTTTATCCTGTTTTTTAGCAACTCCTTGAATGGAAGTTGTGCTCCATGCTCTTCTCCCGGTGTAGTGGTTATGTGATACATTTTGTTAAGTTGGTCTCTTCTTTGCTTAACTAAGTATGACTTAGGGAAGCCATCTACCAACATAGTTATCTCATGGTAAAATGCATCACCCACACAGAACTTGTCCAGGAGAAACAGAACTTTTTCTACCTTGCTTTTATCATCGTCCGAGAGAGCATCAAATCCAGAAACATTATCTGTGTTACCGGTACCACTGTTGTAAACAACTAAATTATGCCTAATATTAGAGTGGATTTCTTTAACGGTTATGCTTTCTAATTCCAATCCAAAAGATTTTGCAAACCATAAGGCGGTTTCTGCACGAGACAAAAATTTTTTGAGAGTCCTTGACTTTTTCCCCGTTTCTGAAATATCTTTTTCCTGATGCTGCATTCTTTCAGATTTTTCCAGAAGGTCAATATATCTCAGTAGTTCTTCATTTTTTGACTGCAGGTTTTCAATTACTTCATCTCTTTCTTGAATGGCCATCTCCATTTCATGGTAAAGTTTTTTAATTTCGAAGCCTAAATTAGTGTTGCTTTCCTTCCATTTTTCCAACTCGTCGTAAACAAGTGCATTATCGTCTTTACGTTTTGTAACAGAAATTGTTTGTATATTAAATATATGGAACCTCTTGGTCCTTAAATCCAGTTGTTGCCTCTTTCTACCTCTAGTCTTGCCATATTCCCCATACACCTTTGCTGCCATAAGGCGAAGGGCATTATTTATTTCTGATCTCACAACTGGATCAGATGTAAAGCCAAATGAATTTCCAGGAATTGCAAATTCAAACAACTCGATATAAGTAAACTGGAGAAAATTTGAAGGTAAGTTGAAGTTGATATCAGTTGATTCTTCACAGGTGCAGGATGTTTGGATGGGCTTTTTCAATACAATCAGGTTGTACCAGGCTTTCAGTAGTGGGAAAGGAATATCCACAGCAAACAATATATCGTTAGATGTAGATTTGGCAGCATATGTTAACGAAGGGCTTTCAACAGATAATTTCCATTGCAAATAAGTATCCATAGGGCACAAAGGCGGAACATCCGACATCGCAAATACAGCCCGATATATAACCAAGCACAATTATAAATATAGTAGACCTCACAGTGGCAGAATCTGGATCGGTGTTCAATTTCGAATACTTATACAATATTTTCAAATGTTAAATATATTGGAATTCAAGTTTCGAAGTTAAATTTCCCGCGAAATTGCAAAATTTAAAATCCCAAAGTTCATAATATCAGCGGTCAACACCATGGCAACATAGCAACAGCTAAAGGAAAGTAATGGCGAACAAAACAAACTTTTGGTACGAAATTTTGATGTTTTTCTGCGAAGTACGATGTCTTTCTCCCTTCAAAATGGACAAAGACCACTCTGCAAAATTGGTGAACTTCATCACGTTGGGGAACACATTAGTATATGTTTTTAAGCTTCTCAAACGTGATGCAAATAAAGATAGAGTCTGTACGAGCCAGCTCTGATATGGACATCTGCCGATGCCTGCCAACAACGAACAGAAATTGGAACTGTAAGGTACCTAATATGTCAGGATCACACACTTTCTCATACGATGACTATGGTAAAAATATTGTTTCTCGGGAACATAGTTTGACAGCTCGAATTGTCCCCAAATTTTCAGTGGTAAAAGTTCGATAAAATTAGTTATGTTTTGGATATGGACATTCACGATTTCTCAATTGTGGGTTATGTAGAATGCAAATTTCAATGATTTCCCACTCTTATTCTAGAGTAAGACTCCATATTCGATTCCTAAATTAAATCTAAATCGCGCATGCTTGGCAGCCATGTTGGCCTGCATTTCTGGCCATGGGGAGTTTAGGAAACATGACACAGTAGCCGAGGAAGGAAAGGCCTTAAAATAAGATTTCTCTTCACAATACAAAATAAAGAAATAACTAGTGGTTCGTAGCAGTGAATTTTTACGTCATCCTGCCTCCACACAAAAGATAAGGAAGAGCACTTTACGACGACTCTGTTACTTAAATAACAGCAGTGGCGTAACTATCGTGATGGCCTGAGGGACCCAGCCCCCTCATAAATAATTGGACTACTCCAGGGACCATCCCAACTTGTAAAGTGATGTGATCATTAATTTCTATAAAATTGTACATCTCTACTTATATGACATATATAAGGATTTCAAAGCATTCCCTCAAATCTGTAGTAGATGTTGGCCGCCTTAAAATTTACTGAGGCTCCATCAAAGGCTGTCCACTAGAAATGTCCTAGTTACGCCACTGAATAACAATGGACTTTGGGCCGTATTTAACCAAAAACGTTAATCGACCGGCTAGGAATTGCACTGAAGTGTTTATCATGCAGAGAGGAAAAAGAACACTCTGAGTTTAGCATAAGTGGCA
Source organism: Heliopora coerulea (assembly GCA_030142905.1). Taxonomy (NCBI): domain Eukaryota; kingdom Metazoa; phylum Cnidaria; class Anthozoa; order Scleralcyonacea; family Helioporidae; genus Heliopora; species Heliopora coerulea. The sequence goes on from JASJOG010000002.1 coordinate 5,456,428, forward strand.
TGCTTCCCAGTGGTAGAGTTTAAAGTATTTTGTTTACTGGAGGAGTCGTTGCAGCTTTGTAAACTCCCTATTATTTCCAAAAATTAAACCTCTATAAACCTTTCTATCTCTAGGGTGTTCCTTATTGCTATTAAATTTGTGTGTTACATGGCCTGCATGTGTCATTGCATATCCCAAACCTGAGGTAGCCTCATTTTAAGTACTGCAGATTTCAGATGTTACCAGCGGAGAACTTCTCCACTGTTCCCTCGAGAAGCCCGATTGTTAATTAGCACAAATTTCTTGTCCAGTATTTAATGAACTTCAGGATATCTCAATAAAATACAACTTCATGTGTTGTTTAAGAAAACCCACATGAATGTCTTGTTCCCACAGGTAAGATGGATGAATGATAAGTCTTTGTTTGAAGGAAATTTTTAGATTTTTATCAAAATCTGCTCACCAGGACGATCGTGAAATGAGGCTTAAAGATGGACACCAAAACATTACAAAGACATTCAGGAATATTGCTCAAACTGAAATTCATACAACTGACAGTCCATCGTCGCCAATCTTCTTATACGAGCAGATGTTCGTGCAGATCAGACAACTTTAAATGCACGGAGCGATTTCTTTGTAAGGGAACTGAAAGCCGTAAAAATTGTAATGATGATTCTTGCTTACTCTGAGACTCAGAAATAAGTGGTGAATACCGATGCGTGATTGAATAGGAAGCTGATGGTACGAAAGATGATTCATTGTAATGTATAGGGAATATACTATAGGAAGCTAAACATATTTTGTTTAATTGTTTAGCGGATACTGTGACAATTTGTTACAACAATTTTATCAAAAAGGTATGCAGATGTATGATTAAATTGCGTTTTGACCGGAAAACTGTGACTTTCTCCAGTCCTTCAGGAAAAATCAAAGCCTGATCAACTAAGCCAAACTTTTATTCTACGAATTTGTATTTTCCTGTAGTTAACGTGTAAGAACAGAACGTTTAAAAATCTGTCCTAGGATGTATCAGTTGATTCCATGGTGAAAAACCCTTAATTAGTAATGAATCGCCCACATGTCGTGGTACCCACCATATAGAAAGAAGACTTAAGTTGACTCTTCGTCAATTATTAGTTTTGGACTGCGTTTATCATACAGCCAGAACGATTACTATCACATTATAAAAATAGGTTACTGCGTAAACAGTATTAAATAGCGTAAAAAGTTCAACGGTTTGTAGCTGCCGTGACTGATCATAAAGAATTCGAACGATCAGTCATGGCAGTTGTCAACCTTTGAACGTTTTACGCTTAGTACCTTATTATCAGTTCAGGAAAAACGCCTGCTGACTTGAAGTCAGGTTTATGGTCCAATGTTGCCCATGGGCACCGCTATTGAAGATTATGAGACATTAACCCCCAGACTCACCTGCCACTCGACACGACTCACTGGCAATCTGAACCACTTCTTGTTTCAATTGCTCAAATGTCTCAGCTTCCATCAAGTTATCTTTACTGTCGACAATTTGTAGTAGCTCGTCTCTTTCAACACTGCTTCCAATTCCAACGGCAAAAACTGAGATACCACGCTTTTTTAAAGCATCTGCTGCTTCTCGAACAGGAATTAGATCAGTTACATTTTCCGTAGTCTGTTTTCCATCGGTCAATAGTATTGCAATCTTTGTCACATTTTCACGCATACCTCCCTCTTTGGAAAACAGTGACGTATTTGCAGTTTGAAGCCCCATATCAATTCTTGTCAAGTCTTTTCGATGTGGCAAATTTTGTATGGAACGAAACAACTTTCTTAGGTGTGGATGTCTCCCAAATTTCAAGGCTACCTCTGCTACCTTACTGTATAGTACAACCCCCACGTGAGTGCGGCCGGGTTTGAATCCCATGTATACAGAGATCCCTTGCAAGAAATTTTTTATGCTGTTGTAACCTTCATCATTTATACTTCCTGAGGAATCCACTATAAAGCCAATATCAACTGGAACTTCACAGATGTTCAGTAGGACTATTAAAGAGAAAAAACATTGTAATCTGATTGCAAACAATTGCCTGAAAGAAAGCCTAAGAATGTGGGGAACCCATTGCCAAATTTTGTGCGGGCCATTCGTTCGCGACTGTCGGCTGTAAGCTACAGCACCGTTTATAGTTTTGCTGTATATCTTTCGTGTAATAGACTAATGAGAATATATGATTGTGAAAGAATTCTTCTATATATCATAAGAAAATGGAGAAAAATATAACGATATTACTATATGTTATAACTTAAAAAACTCTAATGCAGAACTTATAAAATTCTAATGCTGTAGATCGTTAAGAGAGCTTATTACGAAAGCTTTTCTCACTTTAGCTGATATACGTTACGTTTTAACAGTGACATCAATGTTCAAGTTATGTTAAACTGAAGTTTATGAATTATCCCTCCACCTTCTTTTCAGACAAACTTGCATAAAATTTCATTGAGGATAAAAATTTTGAAGCATGCTAGCCTCCAAGGAACGAAAGGCTCAGCTTCCTAGTCTTCCTCGGCTCATCGTACTTCTTAGGTGGTTCTTTATCAAAATGAACTTTGAGAAAGATCCCTATCATTTATCTTTCTAACTGCCCAAAGGAGCCGGCAGCCACCCAACGAAATATACTGAACATGATTCGTACAACTTTCCAGATATGATACAGCAGTACGCAATATCCTGCATTAGTATAATTACAAGGTGATTGTCGAAAATCCCGGCGTGGTGATTAGTCTGATAATTAAGTCATAAGTTTCGATATTCATCTACAGGCGAACATAACAGTGAAGGCTCAGAAGCAAGATGGCGGCTACCTTTGTAAATGTTACCGAGGAGATCTTAATAGTGCTAGTTCACTTTTTTCTTTCAAATAACCACCTGCGTAATCATACAAAATTTTTTCTCGGGAATTATTCAACAATATTCACTTTGCCTTCGGACAATAATTAATTACTGATGGTGAGCTAGTGAAGAAATATGATGTGAGAAATCAAAATTAAGTTGTTTTATACTTTAACCCTTTCCGATCCATACTGGACTTTTCAGTTTTACTCTGGTTAATGCCAGATGATTTTACTCATCAAGGAAATATCTCTCAGACAGGAAAGGGTCAACATATTTCTTCCTAACCGTTTCCGGCCCATATCCGACTTTTCAATTTTCCTCTGGCTAACCGCACACGATTTTACACGTCAAGGGGAGGCCTCTCGGACAGGAAAAGGTTAATATAAAAATACAAAACGTGGGATCCCTAAATGTAGGAGCCTTTGGGGAGAGTAGTAATTAAGTGATTACCTTGCGATCATGATCTTTCATGAAAGAAAACAACATTAATTTAGCAAAGCATTACAAGAAAAAGCCCAAATATGAACAAACCAATTGCAAGTCTGTTAATGCATTTACAAGTCCACATGAATGGGTAGGTATATCAACGTTTATAAAAAATTTTAAGAACAAACAAAAAATCCTGCTAAATGTCCGGGCACGCGTTGTTTTACGGCGACAAACCCTGACCAGGACAGCACATGAAAAAAAATAATAAACACTTTTTCGGTGAAAAATTTTGGTAA